>JAGKTI010001572.1:0-10928 GCA_018397915.1 Birgus latro | reverse complement strand
TCTTCTCTCGTTTCCCATCATCTCTCCATCCCCCTTTTCTCTGCCTTCCTCCCTCCTTTCTCTCCCTCTCTCATTCCTCCTCTTCCATTTCTCCTTTCCTTCCTTCCCTCTTCCCTTCCTTCCTCTCTCCCCCTTCCTTCTCACCTCTCCCTACCTCCTACCTCATTCTTACCCTTCCTTCATTCTCTCCCTCCCTCCCTCCTGTCCCTCTCCTTGTCTCTTTTCTCTCCCTTCTCTCTCTCACTTTCCTCCCTACGACTCAGCCAAATTCTCATTTCCTCTTTTTCCCTCTATTTTGTGTATTTCATTTCCCATACACCCTTCTTCTCTTCCTGCACTTGGATTCTCTCTCTCTCTCTCTCTCTCTCTCTCTCTCTCTCTCTTTCTCTCTATTCAATTTTCTTTAATTCACAGGTAAGCTTCACAATGCTTTCGTGTTCCTCTCTATATTCCTGTATCCATCCGCCATGCTTACCCTTTCCCTTCCTCCCTATCTACCTACTCTCACCCTCTCCCTACCTACCAACTCTCACCCTTTCCCTTCCTACCTACCCTTACCCTTTCCCTACCTCCCCACCTACCCTCACCCTTCCCTCCCAACTTACCTATCCTCACCCTTTCCCCCAACTAAATTTCCCTTTTCCATGTCACCCATCCCCTACACCCCATCATAACACTTCCCCACACCACTACCCATCCATCACCAGTCTCCCTCACTTCCCCTCGTTCTCCCCTCTCTCTTACCCACATGTCCCCCTTCCCTCATCTAATCTTCACTATATATTTATTTCTTCCATCACCCCCACCAGTATCATCCTCGGTCTCTCTCTCCCCCAGTTTCCCCCCTACACATTTCACCCCTCCTCTCCCCATATTCCCAACCCCCCTCACTATACTCCTCTGATCATTTCACTCATCGCCTCCACTCTCCCCAAAATTTCACCAACATCCCTCCTTCTCAGTTTTCTCCCTTCCCTCCAACTCCCACTCTCTCTCCTCTCCTCTCACTCCCTCCCCTATCCCCCACCAATCTCCCTTATTCATTTCACCCCTCACCCTTCTACAGCCTCTCTCTCTCTCTCCCAAGCTTTCACCCTTCCCTTCCCATTTTCATCTCCAACAGAACTCTTTTTATTTCCAGTAACCGAGCGATGCGTGTCAGAGAGCTTCGTCCAGTGCGTATTTGGCTCTCCCACCTTTAAAGTGTAAATACCAGGGCACCCGTGTTTCCTGTTTTTTTTTTTTTTCTTTTTTTCGATTTTTTTGTCTCGCTTCTTTTTTTTTTTTGGGGAAATGAGAAAAAAGTGTTTTTTTTTTGTGTGTTTTTTTTTTTTTTTTTTTTCATTTGCTGGCGTGGATTCTATGGTTCGACATCATTTTTTTGTGTGGATAATTTTTTGTATTTTTTTCCCTGGCGGTATGTTTTGTCCCGTAATTAGTGTGTCTCTGTTCATTACACATTTCGAGAGTTTTTCTGGATTTGGTGCAATGGCGAGTTCAGCTTTGCACTGACAAAACCTCTTTCTCCTTCTCTCCTCTCTGCATCGTATTCTATTTTTTTTTCTTCATTCCCCTTCTCTTCATCGTGTTCTTCTACCTATATTTTTCTCTTCTCCATTTCTCTTCACTTCATCGTATTCTCTATTTTTTCCTCTTCATTTCTCTTTTCAGCGTATTCTTCTCTATGTTTTTTTTTCTATTCTCTTCTTTTCATCGTATTACATTCTTATCCTCGTTCTTTTTATTTATCCACTGACCCCTCGTATGAATCTTATCCTTCAATCATTTTCCATTTACATAATTACATCCCTTCCACATTTACTGGACTTTCTCTTCACCATCAGTTCTACTTTCACTTACCAACACTTACAATTCGCCAGGTTTCTCAGTAACTCGTATTAATATTTGGCGTTGGTTTCAGGTAAATATATAGAGTTGTCCGCCAAGGATTTAGTGTTAAAGTTAGTCCTATCGATGGGTGACAGCCATTAAGACCTGCTAAATGTTATATCGTGTAAGCCTGATGGTGAATGTAGGTCGTATGTTCCTCAGATCAGCAGGATTACTAATACTTCTTTACGATTTATCACATCATACCTACGTATTTACTTTCACGCTATTTGCACCTTTTGAAAATCGACACAGATTGCATAATTAACAAACATGAGAATGATAATGCGTCATGTGGAATAATAAACTGATAAGGAAGCAGGACAGGTATTATAAAGCCACCTGTGCAGACGAGAATACGAGCCTGAGCGGACAACTCATTTGGCGCGCTAAGTAGGGGTGAAAACAAGACCTGATCTCTTATTCTCGTATACTGTATGTGCAAGCTTAAGAGCTAAAGCACACACACACACACACACACACACACACACACACACACACACACACACAATGAAAAGGGAGTAGATGGTGGCCTGCAGTCCTAATGGACCAGGCTCGAACCCCCGCTCTGGCATGGAACAGTTTAAGGATTTGAAATTCATAAAGTAGACTTTACTGATCTCCCAGAAGACCCGCCGACATGTAAAAACATCCCCGCTAATACCAGCACACCAGTCCTTTATGAGACAGCCCTAGCATGTATTTAATATGGACGGTGGGCGTTAGCGCCGAAATAGTGACATGTGTATGGTATGTAAGAGGACTATAATACTGGGCCCTGGGAACAGACTGTGTAGTTTATGACCAGAATCGGACACAACAACAACAAAAAAGTGGGGAATCGAGCTAGGAAAAATAAAGAGGGTGGGAAAGGAATACTCATGATTTAGGAGCCAGGAAATACGGGATGATCATTACATATGAAAAGAGCTTAATTGGAGTTAGGTCCATACTATGAAAGAGCATGAATCACCTTGAGAATAAAGTGATGACAAAAAAGAAAAAAATATGATCTCACCAAGTTATGATTTTTTTTTTTTAAGATACAACACTCAATCCAGTTATAAGCCCTTTTCAGGTATAAGTACAGAGAAACAAAAGCGTCACTTTTGAGAAGCACCTGGCATGGAGCAAACGACCTATTGCAGCTATCTTATTTTTTTTTTTTATGTATGATGTAGAGAGGGTAAAAGTATACAAGAGTCTGACAGAAGTAAATAAGTGAACCCATACTAGGCAACTCCTGTAACTGTGAGGCCAGAATACCAGAATAACAGGAAGAGCAGAAAAAGAAAGGTGGGGACGATTACGGGTGGGGTGGAAAGGGTAATAAAAATGAGGGTGAGATGTGTGTGTGTGTGTGTGTGTGTGTGTGTGTGTGTGTGTGTGTGTTAAGATGAACCTACAGAACCATCAACTGGAATTAGACTTGAAACTATCACGAAGCCTTTAAATTTTTCTCAAGGCCACTAGGCCAAGATCAAGACCAGGGCCGGTTTTGGAGGCCGAGAACTTGAAAATATAGCCATTAAACCGAGGACACGAGGTCGAGGCCATGCCTCAGTCCCATGCCTGTTTCCAATAAAATTTCATATGAATATAACAGGCAAACAGTTCAGCGCTTCAGCACAAAACCCAGCCCACCATGGTAACTTCATGTTGTATCAACCCCCCTCCACAAAGACAAACGACGACCAAGCACTCAAAACAACACACAATGTCTCAGCAACATTCCTCCTCCACCCAACACTGCACTTCACAAACACATGCATAAACAAACAGCAACCACAGCCATCCAAACCCTGCAACCAAGCAGCATCTTTCATACACCACCGCCGGACATACACGCCTGAGAAAGTACATACCTAGCCAGACTGCGATACTGTCACCACTCAACACTGCTGCACTGCCAACACAAAATACAACTTACGATCAATCCACATTACCCACACTACAGTGTAGTTTCCCACACCAAAACACACTTACTCGCCTCATGCACCGCATTATCACAACACACACAATCATTCTGCATAACCTCAACAAAAGATCTCTGGAAGCGACAGGTTGGAGTAGCCGATTTCCTGCAGTCTACTGGGTTCACGTCCACTGGGTTGCAACAACAACAACTACTGCAGCAACAAAATCAGCAACCATAACTACGTAGCTTCATCAATAACGTCAAATTTACGTAGTTTTATTTTACAGCCACAAATACAGAGTTTAATTACCGTTAGAACTGCACAGGTGCATTTTTCGGCCACAACTGCAGAGGTTTAACGATAACGTCAAATTTACAGTATTATTCTAAAGCCATAACTATAGAGGTTTATCAGTAGTGTTAAATTTAGTTTTATTTACAGTCAATACTCCAGAGGTTCGTCGATATTGTTAAATGTATACAGTTTATATTTTACAGACACAAATACAAAGCTTCATCGCAAATGTCAAATTCCTACGAGAAGCAATTAGACGCTTGCATTGTTGCTTTTTATACAATATTTCTGTCAACATGTTTCAGGTAAAAAGACATATATAAGTAACAGCAGGGTCTCTCTCTCTCTCTCTCTCTCTCTCTCTCTCTCTCTCTCTCTCTCTCTCTCTCTCTCCTAGTCCTGCTCGTTGTACCCTATCTGGAACGTCGCTGAGGCACGCTTCGTGACGTCACAACCCCCTCCCACCAGTTCGGTCATTATCGCCCTTAGTCATGAAACTGAGGGCAGGAGTTACCCTCGCCCCACCCCGATCGAAGTGGAAGCTCACACATTCAAAATAAGTGGTAATGTTGAAAGGGTGCGAGCGCACCCCTTCGTATGACAGTTTCTAAGCTTCCTATACAATATAATCTCTTAATGTTAGCAATTCTTACCTCTTTTATTATTAATGACTGGCATTTGTTCTTTAATACTCAAAATGAACACGTATACCATACCATAAGGAAAAATCGGTGTCATACATAGCTTAAAAGGGGTTCATGCGGTCAGTAATAACCCTATGCATTCATTTTGGCTGGTCATACCGATTTTGATTATATTTCTGCCCCAAATGCTAGTTTTTTTGTGATTTTTCCCATCCAGAACCCCGAAAACCCACCAGTCCCCCAAGACACGGGAGGGGGGGTTTATATGAAAACCAATCACGGGCACCGAAAATAAAGGTCAAATTCGTTCAAATAACACCAAAATACACCAGAAAAATATACTGCCAAGACAAGCAAACTACTGCGGACTTATAAAAGTTTACCGAACGCAAACATGGAACTTCGTAATTCAAACTAGCTACTTGCTGTGCACGATTCGTCTGTTTAGCCAGTTCTCGGCCATTCTTTACTGTAGGAATAATTTCATGAACTAATCAGACTATTTACAAACGTATCATGCACCATATCTAATATACAGCTTGGTAGAAATACTGAAAAAATATAATGGAAGTGGATACAGCATCTCATCTTTGTTTTCGTCTCGTCGTAAATGAACCATCTCTAGGAAAAACGGATGGATGAAATAACATGAAACTTCAGGATATGTAGGCACTTGCCCCAAAAGAAAGTGATTAAATTTTGGAGATAATCGAATGGCCCTGAAACGTCAAAATGAAGGTCACGCATTTTCAGAGGGCTATAACTTGAAACCGGTTGAAGACAGAGATATTTACTGTTGTTAATATACAGGAACTCGCATTCGGGCTTTCATTTGGCACCAAGACCTTTGACCTTGAGTGACCCTGAAAGGTCAAACTCATGGTCATGGATATTCAGGAGGCTATAACTCGAAACTGGTTACAGAGAAACATTTACTATCATCAACATAGAGGAAGTCCCATATGGGTTTTTAGTTGGTACCATGATATTCAGGAGGCTATAACTCGAAACTGGCTGAAGACAGATATATTTGCCATTATCAAGATACAGGAAGTTTCATATGGGCTTTCATTTGGCACCATGACCTTTGACCTTTAGTGCCCTTGAAAGGTCAAAAACAAGATCACGGATTTTCAGAGAGCTATAACTTGAAAACGATCGAAAATAAAATAACTGCTGTCGAGTGAGGTTTGTTGTGCCTGGCACCACTTGTCAAGGACAGAAATGCTTTACATGTACGTCAGAGACTACTTGTAAAGCGAATGAAAAACTCATTTGCTGATGAAGCTGGGCTTTGAGTGTCAGTTGGGTTATCACTGGCTGAGGAACAGCATGAGTATGGAAGAGATATTCTTCACAGAAAATATTACACTTTTCCTGTTCAATGTATAACAGCTTGGAAAATTCTACTTAGTAGAGGTATGAAGACGAGACCAACAGAAACACAGCCAGTAAGTGTGATAGCGTTCTTCCCAAGCTCCCCCAGGCAATTCTCTCCGGTTGTTCTATGGCAAATGAGCCACTTCGAAAGTCTAGGTATTCATATTTCATTGCCTCCAGGTACAGTCGGCATAAAAAATCTGTCACCTCTCTTGCCTCTCTCACACCGAGTTTTGAAAATCAATGTAGAATCTACAGCAACTTAAAATTAATGACACTGATCTGTGGCAAAATGAAGTCATCAGTGTCAGTTGCAACAGAATCATCATATTGAGTTAAAATCCTTGGAGAGAAAAGCATTAGAGGCGACAGGACTTTTGATAGTGATTGTACGCTCTGTACGAGATGGTTGACAAAAACAAGGATTTCTCCCATGTCTTGCCACAGGAAAAGTAAAAAGTTCTCTCATCAGTGCATCCAGGTACTTTAGATTTCCCCATGACTCCCCTGCAATATGCACTACGGCATTCCAGGGAGCCATCAACCCCATTTTGGTTACCAGTGAAATAAATGATCAATAAAGACTGTGATGTCTCAAGAAGGTTAATATACTGTATCCTTACGTAATGTGCATACACCGACACTACCACCTATTGATAAGACGAAAAAATATCACTTACAAGCTATATATTGCATACTCCAAAAAATCAGGTCAGTTAACATGGGTCAGACCAACTGGCATCATACAGTAACCATCGTCTGTAGCGTCAGACTGTTGGCCGTCTTCTAGGTGGCAAAAGGAGACTTCGTACCACCTCTCCTTCAGCGAATTATTCTGTGTAAACCCTTTGATCTATCTGTACGTTACTAAGGCAAAATGTATCGACACTAGAAATATATAAAAAACATTAAAAAGAATATCAAACGTAACAGACAAATAAATCTCCAAGAATAAAGAATTACGAAGTTTACTAGTCACCTACACTACGGACCTGCAGCACGATACTTTTTCTTTTTATGGGGTGCACAGCGACGATTAGTGACAATAACAGTCCTGCAGCCACGGCACGTTCGCTCATATCAGCCTTCTGTTTTTTATTCTCGTCTGTCCAAATTCCTACTCACACGTTTTAATCCTTTATTTTCAGTTATTGGTGCTGCGATGTGTTGCGTCGTGGAAGTGAGACAGGCGTGTGTGTTTAAGTTAGGTTATAATATGCTGTCTGGTACTGTTTTGATCTGTGTTGTTGTGATGTATAGTCCTGTGTTGTGATGTGTTGTTTTCCGTTCTGTTGCGGTGTGCTCTGTTGTGCTATGTGCTATTTGGTGCCCTGTTGCGGTGTTTTGTGCCCTGCTGTGTTGTGTTGTTTTGTGTTATGCTGTGTGTGTTGTAGGAGTGTTGGAGTACAGCTGGGATCAAAAGCTTGCCTACTATTCGCTTGAGTCTACATCACATATAGAGGCTGTCCGTCACTTTCCTCCCTGTGATGTCAATGGCCACGGAAATATACTCTACATCTCTCAGCTCAGGAGTATTAACCAGCAGAGGGAAGTGAGAGGCAAAAGACGTGTAATACCAAGCGAATTATGAATCCTGTTGGCAGATAAACATGCAAAACCTCTCTCAGCTTAGGAAACTTGGCTGGTATAGGCATGCCAAAAATACAAGAGGCGAAAATTAATATTAGGAAAGCTTTTGTCCCCGACTGTACTTGTAACCCTTTTGTGAGTGCGATGTCGTTGTGTATACTCGTAAATGTGGAGAGTAAAATCGCTCCAGATATTTAGCTGAACATTTATGAAAGACTTACACAATACTCTGAAAAATTTGTTGAGTTCCGAAGATCACAATACTGAGTTTCGAAAGCAATTGTTCACTATCTTGTTATATATAGCTAGTGATGAAATGTATCGATATTTATGTAGGTAGCTGTATTACCCTGATGGTGGTGGCCTGCTGCCTCACAGGGGTTGTCTTTCCTTCCAAATAACTCCACCATGGGCTCTGAACGCCTCGCTGTTTATCTTCACCGCCGCTCAGGCTCACACTTAATTTTGTCACTATTTGCTCAGTTCCGAAGCCTTTACGTTATTCACTTCCTTTACCACCTCCTGTTATCATTTTTTTGTCACATTCTTATTTGGTTAACACAAAACCTTCCTGGGATTTAGAGGGGGGGCGTGGGGACGTACGCTCCCTCCCCCATTTCCAGCAGATCAATCGGTACTTCAAAGAAAAAAGTGTAATTTACTAAAATATATGCAAAAAAAAAAAAAAAGTGAATATTCCAATAAATTCATTTAATGAAGAGAGGGATTTGGAAATAATATGTGTGGAATTTGGTAATGAATCAGCATGAATTCAGTTTGCGGTAATTCGTCTAGGAACCGTGACCCTCCATTCCCAGGGTGTTGGGTTCGGCCCTGCAAGAGGCAGTTTCATTCAACTGAAGGACCCCTCACCAGTGAAATTAATAATTAAACACAGTTCTGTTTAAACCTTTATATCAGATGACGTATTTCATTACACTCCCATGCACTGGAGGCGCGAATGAGTACTGTATCGTGCGCGTGAGTGTGTTTGTAAATGCCACTGTGTACGTCTGTTTGTGTGCAAACAACTGGGTTTTAATTCGATTTGGGCCCAACTTGGTGGAAGAGCAGAAGGATGTCCCGGAAGCTGAAGTATTTTTTAAGAATAGTAAGTCAAAAGTCAAAGACACACGTTAATTTCAGCCTGAACTACTATGGTCTGATTTAGACCAAGTTTGGTGGAAGGGCTGAGGGTAGGGCAAAGATAAAGTGATTTGTATTTGAGAACGATCTGTCAGAGGAGAAGGTCATGGGTCAAGGTCAATGACTGGACCCTATAACTAAAGTCTGGGGTCATCTTGGCTCAAACTTGGGAATGGTGAGGGGTCAGTCAAGGATGAGGAGATTCTGAATACAATGGGTCAAGGTCATGGTGGTCGAGGAATGCTAAATACTCTCATTCCGCTTGTATTTAAATTTCTTCAGCTGAGAAAACCCCTTCTATTAATACAGTTAACGATCCACACTATTTTCTGCTGCCCCGGATATAACCTTCCCCTCCAGTTATCCGGTTACTACATTCTATCCTCCCTCCGTTCTCTTTTTCCACTCCCTCGCACTCTCTCTTTTCCTTTCTTTATTTCCCCTTCCTTCCCTTCTCCTTCCCCCCATCCCCCTCCCCTCCCTACACGTCGCTTATACAGAAAAGCAATATTTGGTGAAAGTGGTAACTCTAGGGGGACTGGCGCCGGCTTTGACTAGTTACGCTACAACAACCCTCACCCTCATTGCACAGTCACCGAACAACGCAAACTGCAACACACCTATTAGCCTGTTAATGATAAGATTTAAGAGTACACTTACACATACACAGCTACTAGTCAACGGCGAATGTGATTTCTGATATTTCGGTTTAAATGATGGTGAGTCTGGGTAGAAATACTGAGACTCACAAAATTTTATCTTTTCAATTCCCGAGGGATAAAGGTTGATTTATTTTACCTTCCCATCTAACTGGCCCGTCCGTCTGTCTGGGCATGACTTCCACAAACACACACACACACACAACTATAGCCAGCGGAAACATGAACCATAATGCATAAGAAGCATGAACGACCATGACTATTACCAACATCACAAACACTCCACTTCTGATCACCATTTTTTCTGCATAAGGACCAATAAAGGAAACTGCAGGGACAAAAATATGTGTACATGGTTAGCTGTATGAGGCGAAGTCAGGATTCCGGTGTCTTGATTGACGTGTGAATGAGTGTCTGGCCCATTCTACCAGGCATGCTGTTGATAGTATTCCACTGTTTCGTACTTGATCTTTCCTCGTTCCTCGACCTTGCCTCACCTCATCATTTGGAGGGAAAAAAGATCAAGATTATTCTAATGCTGATTATGAAAATGATCCTGGTAAAATAGCAGGCTGGACGTAGGTAAATGAAATGTGAGAAGCTTTTCCGTAGGTCTTCACGGGGCTTAGCCTTCACTGTGTTGTTGTTGTTGTGTAGTCGCCTCCCCCTGATCCCCTCCATACACACACACACACACACACACACACACACACACACACCATCACTGTCGCCGCAGCTGACACCTACAAGATCTGTTTACTTCGTCTTGCCTCTAAGGCGTGTACAGCGTCTTGGTCGACATTAATATAGATAACGGTATAGGTAATGTAAAATATATGTGCAGATTATAAGGCCTGTGAAGTAAACCCACGACCGAGAAGGCTTGAATGGTAAGTGAACTCGTATAGGTGTGTGACGCATTTAACCCCGTGGTTCTGAGTACTTCCCTCTATCGTGTTTTCTCCTTCCTTGCTTTCTGAACCCAATCTCATCTTTATAAAGAGGCTGGGGTGATGATTATGATGATGATGATGATTTTAATACAGCCGCATCTATGAAGAAAAATGAAAATAGCAACATATGTGCAGATGGTCTTCCGTGTGAACTGAAACCAGAATTATGGAAGCATGAATGATGTAGTAAATGATGTATGTGATCTTTTTCAATGGACATGCTGTTTAATCTGATGGTTCTTCATTTTATCATTTCTTCTCCGACGGTTTTTTCCCTACCTCATTCCATCTTTTAGGTAGAAAAAAATGCAGATTTGGATGATGCACTGTTATATGTGACGGTGATAATGGAAAATGCTGCGGTTACCCGTTGGTTTTGGTTCATTTAAAATTCATTGAGAGGCTGAGCTGTGGAATTTTTGGTATAAGAAACTCCAACACCACCACCACCAC
>JAGKTI010001571.1:62204-82011 GCA_018397915.1 Birgus latro | reverse complement strand
GAACTATGGAAGGGTTGACTAATTCAGGCCACTTTAAATTACGTATTTATTTCATTTATTTGGTACGAATTTATGTGTAGTAAAAGTCTATAATGGTTTTCACACAATAATATAGGCGTTTATAAGCATTGTTCACTTACCCAAAACCCCAGTATATGGCACCTTCCTTTACGACATTACCACCTCATCACTTCTGTTTGTTTCTACCTCTAACTTCTTTGTTTCTTTGTCCTCCACCTCAGGAATCACTTTCACCGTGAATTTTGCCATTAGAGAGACCGTGGGGCAACATACCTTTACTGGCTAGGTTACTGCTAACAGGTGAATTGCCCAGTGTGGGGGGAGGGGGGAAGGGGGGGTTAGGAGGGTCCAGGCAGTATCCCTGCTTGACAGCAGGTAGAGGAACGTCTCCCACATGTGCCTACCAAAAATCACCCGCGAATGTTGAAAAATGTGCACACACTGGGCCTTGCAATTGCGTGACGTGTGATGCACGTCATTGGGTCTGTCCGCGGAAAAAAGTAGCGATGTGCATTGTACGTCGATGGGACTTGACGGGTTAAAACAGCTGGATTGTAATATCAAGTATTCATGTTGTTGAACTGGTCCTTAAGAATGAGGAAAACTATTTTTCATGTACCGTACAGTATATTACTGAACTGTAATACAATTTTTCAGATTTAAGATGGCAAGAATATTGAGCACTTGCCTAGAGACAACACTCAGTCCAAGTTATATGCAAGTCTACAAAGTTGTACGAAGAAGGTTGTCAGTGTCTACAAAGAAATATGGAGTCAGAGTACGATTTGCCCCAAGTCCTACTGGTATGTCATCATTTATGTATGAGCATATGTCATATTATATGCAGTATATAATATGTTCAATCACACTTAAATATGAACTGTGTAATATTGTACTTTTCTATCTATTTCGTACCATCTTCTCCACTTGCTCAAGCCAACTCAGTGTATTTTTCCTAACGCATCCACATCCACACCACAATGCTCCTTCACCTCCTCATTTGCCAGTCTGTGTCTCCACGTAACCCCATGTGCTTTTCTCAGATAATTCGTTTCCAATGCTCTCACTCTTGACTTGTGTCCTTTAAATAAGGTCCAAGCTTCACTTCGATACATTAGGGTTTGTATCACAAAACTGTCATGTAGCGACCAATTTACTTCCATGCTCACTTCCCCGTTCCTTATCACTGCTGTCAAAGAACCAGCAACCTTTCTTCTCTGATGTACCCTTTCCAGCACTTCACCCTCTAAACTTCCATCCCTACTCATCACACTACCCAGGTACTTAAAGGCACTTACATTTACCATTTCCTCCTCATCCAGCCTCACTGTACATTCAGTGGCTTCATTCCTCTCGAAGACCATGACTACTCTTCTCTACATTCACCTTTAGATTCCATTTCTTACGCACTCTCCCAAACTCATTCACCAAGCCTTGCAGTTCCCCTTCGTCTTCACTTAACAATACAGTATCATCTTCAAACAACAGTACACGGAGTTTCCAAACACAGCCCTCTCTCATTAGGGTCACTTCAGCATCCACTGCCCTACCTTGTACCTCTTTTATAACCCCATCCACATACAGATTGAACAACCATGGGGACATGACACATCCCTGTTTCAATCCAACATTCAAATAGAAAAATTCGTTCTCTTCACTATCCACACGCACTGCAGGGTCAGCATACTCGTACAGACTCTTCATGGCATTCAGCAACTTCCCATTTACACCATATATTCATGATACTTTCTACATTCCTTTTCTATTCACCCTGTCATTTGCTTTCTGCAAATCCATGGAGGCTGCTTATAACTTCTTGCCCTTCTCTAGAAACTTTTCCACTAAAGACCTAAGAATGAATGTCTGATATACACAACCTCTTCCCTTCCTAAAACCTCCCTGTTCTTTTCCAACTAATTCCTCTGTTATTTCCCTAACTCTGTCAGTAAGTATCCTACTATATACTTTTCCTATTACACTGTGAAGACAAATGCCTTTTTGATTACTACACACTTCTTTTTCCCCATGGTACAGGGGGAAAAATTATACTGGACCTCCAATCCTCTGGGACTCTACCTTCCTCCCAGGCCAATCTGCACATCTTCCATATTCATTCTACTACCTTCTCTTCTCCATGCTTCAGCATTTCACCACAAACTCTGCATTTTTCTGCATTTTATAAAACATATACCTGTACTGTGTTGTGGGTATCCTTGTTTTGCAATTGCTTTGTACCAACTAGAAGATGCTCAGGTCAGAAATTGCTAACTCAAGATACATAAAAACTGTGCTTTGCTTTGAGCCTGGCAGCAAAATCCCCCCCCCCCCCCTCCCTCTCCTTTTTGAATTCCATCTATAGTACCAGATGTGCAAGTCAAGTCATGTCATTCCCATCAGTAAGTATTCATGTTGTTGTGACCCCAGGCTTACCTGAACCCAGAGGACTTCTCGTGCAGTGCACCATCCTTCTTTTGGGGGATAGGGAGTTGAGGCCCACCGTATAACTGAGCAGCAAAGCCTTCACCTATATTAATGCCATCACATGAAGATGTCCCTCTCCAGTACTGCACCAAAATTATTCATGGAAAAGGTTGATAAAGCATCAAGTAAAGTGTAATTGAATTACATGTACAGTGCAGTATATTGTGACCCACCAGTAACATGCATCCACAATGTGCCTTGCAGCTGCTCTTCTTCATTTACATAAATAAAACTGTAAGTCTGTAATTTTTGTTAACTTTTTGATAACAGAGTGCGATTCTTGAGGTGAAGAGAATCGTTTGGAGTAAGTGAGAGTAACAAGAGAGTGTTAGTTGTCATGTAAGGATTAAGTTACTGCATAAATAATTTGTTTGCATTTATATTTTATTTATTATTCCATTACAGCACTAGATATTATTTATGATAATGACACAGCTCTCATGAACTGAGATTAGGAATACCAATAGGAGGATTGAAACACCTTTTGCGAGGAGGAATCTTTTACTGAGTAACATTTTGCTCAGTTGAGTTTTCAGCTACTACTACTGCACATCCATCCAGGCACTAACTTTTATGCCCTCGTTCAACATGGAAGCATGGGAGAGAGTTGAAGGGGGAACAGGCTGGTGAGGGATAGGATTCATTGGGTATGGCAAGGTATAGGAAGGCCACTCTCATCTCAAATGTCAGAACTGGGTAGTCCCTACCCAGGCCTCTGCCCTTAATGAAACAGTGACAAATACATTAAATACAGACAATAGCATACATTGTATGTTGTCACAAACCAGATATTTTATGTACAATAGCTACGAAGTGGTGTGAGGTTCGCAAAGTATGTCATCTAAACTCCACAAGCATCCATGAAATTTAGAAAGGAAAATTCAAACATTTTTTTAATCTATCCAGCCATCATCCAATCCTGTGTTGCCCCATGAGGAGTGTAGGAGCCCAGGGCTGGGCAAGTTGGTCCTGCTTTTAAGATGAGTGCCCAGCCTCACTCATCCATGAGTGGCATTACGTGAGCAGTAAACCCCAACCATCCCTTGGATATAAACCTGCAACAGCTCAATCCAATTGGAGTGCCATAATTACTCACTAAACCACCAGGCAGTATAATTTGGTTATATGGTTATCACCCAGCATAGGAAATGGTTTCCTGGTGTACAGGAAACCATTTGGCTTGTCACCCAGTGTAGAGTCATCCATAGGCAGAGAGAGAAAGGAAGGAAGAGAGGAATGGGTAAATGCTCAAAGCAGCACTACATCGAGTGAGTGGATGGTGAGCACACCCACCTACCACTAAAATAATAATAAAATTTATCTTGCACATTAATTAGTTTCCATACCTATACAGTATGTAACAGACCTAGACTCACCTCACTACAATCATTCATTCCAAAAGCCATGGTCACAGGAGGACATTCTTTATTAATAACAATCTGAAGGACAATTCAGAGAATGGTGGAATTCTTTCATAGTTGGTCACACCAGTCATTCTGTCCAGATTTACCCAGGAAAAAAAAAAAAAAGTGTTCATGTGAATGATAGACAACCATTCCTTTGCCACTTTGAATAGAGATTTCTCTACTTCCTGAGTTCAGAATTTCCTTTGAACTTTGATCATAGTTGCCAATAGATGGCCCTCATGTATTTGCTGGATTAGCTTGGTCTAGGTAGATTGTCTTCTGAACTTCAGTGGGCTTGTTTGTAAACAAAAGCCAGTCATTCTAACCTCTGGTGTATGCTACCCCTGTGCTTTTAAAATTATTTGAATATTTTTCCCATAACACCTGTCGTAGGTGGGAGTACCCATCATCGTACTACTTGATGTAGTACCGCCTACTTCTTCCTTCATGTGTCTTTGTCACTCCTCCTCCGCTCTTCATGTTTCTTTCATCCTTTCTGATGCTATTTATTACTCTTCATTCCACTTTAGGTGGCTCTACACTGAGTGACAAGCCAAACAGTTTCCTGTAACTTGGGAAACCATTTTCTGTACTGTGGTGGGTGGTCATCATATAGCCAGATAGTAGGGTGATGTGGAGCCTACTATGGCGCTCTTGTTAACTGGGTGGAAATGCAGATGGAGCATCCACCCAGGAACCAAATCTCCACACTAATCCTTGTGCCTCGTTGTGGCAAGGCACTGTCAGCCACATGGGAACCTTGGTTCATAGCTTGGGATAGCCCTGCAGGGGTGGGTGCTTGCCTGCAGTTGATGGATCTTCCTGATCAGACACAGTCGGATAGACAACAGCCTTAACACCTTTAATAAACTTTGCAATAATTGTACATAAAACTGAGCATAACACTTTGTGTACAGTAATTAAATACAGTATAGCAATTAAGTATAATGTTAGCTTATATTCATCCTTTAAATATTGCTTGAAAACTTAGGTGTAAAAATTAGCATGATCATTTTGTAATGCCAAAAGAATTGCCGCCAGACTTTGGACTGATGATATTTACAATGCAGAAATAGTTCAGGAAGTAGGAATTGCCTGAAAATGCCCTTATGTGACCAGAGTCTTAACAGTAGAGTAGTTTTGACAACCAATTTTGGACCTATAGTCTTTTCAGATTTTCTCCGAAACACTTGTCTAGATAAAGCAGTCTGATTATGGTACTGTACTGTACAGCTAAAGCAGTGCACTTAATAACACAAAGATCAGACTGTATTCTGGTAGAAGTCAAGTAACGTACCTGTTATAATGTAAATTACTAAATAAATTGATTGCATTTAAGCAGGAGAAATGTTTGCTTGCAACTTAAAGAGCATCACAGGTAAAGCACGCTTCAGGACAGATTAAAGGTTAACTCTTATACGTAGCTGTATCAGTTTTATTCCCATCTGCGCATGCCAGCTTAAATGTTGCTTATTGAGTAAAGGTGTAAAAATACCTTTTCTTACATATGAAACTTTTTAAATGCCAGGACCAACTTGCCTAGTCCCGGGCTCCTTCGCTTCTCATGGGGTGGCATAGGATTGGATGATGGATGGATGGATGAAACTTATTTTTTTTCCTCTTTAATTTGGTTCTTACTTATGTTGGCATCATGTTTCCTGTCAGTATGAAAATAAATACTTTCACTGTGCAGCAAACATGTTGTTACTTCAGCCCTTGCACCAGAATTGGGAGTGGTATACTGGTGGCTGGTAGCACCAGCTCAAGTACCAAAGATCCATCTAGATTCTTTAGTGCAGGTCAGTGTTTCCTGCCTGGTGCAGACTCTTCTTGGTTTCACTGAATTTTAAAGTCAGTTTCTAATTTACTTTTCAAGCACAGTGGAGTTTCAGCACCTCTGTCTCACTAGTCACTAATCGCTATGCTTGTTGTGGTGGTCGCTGGTGTCACAGGCCACATTTCTTTAAAATGCTTTCATGGTCATCTGACAGATGGAGGGTACCAAAATACCCGAGGATTGGCTCCCCATATAGCTTTACTCACTGCTTCCAGTAGAGTTGAGTGGTAGATTAGGTAAATAAATAGTAGGTGAGCACTTGAGATGAGTAAGTGACAGCTGAAAGTGGCAAAACTGCTGTAGAAGGAGGGATGAAATTTAAAAGTACAGTATGCTAAACTGAAGCAGAGCTGGCTAACAACCAGTGGGTAAGAGTGGAGGAATGTGGAAAAAGCTTTTGTCATGCAGTGGACTGGCACATTTTGATAATGTGGATATGATGATAGTACCATTAGGTTCTTGGAAGAGTATCTCCTCATATCCTGCTCTTTTTACTTTTTAATGACTTTATCATTAAGAACAGAGGGAAAAAAATGGTCTGAACACGGGCCCAAGAGGTCCAAGATATTCACAGTATTACTCTGTGGGATAACACTGTATGTTACCGATATTAATGAAGTAATTCAAACCATTTTCCATATTAAATTCATGTTTGAATTTGGCTACAGGACAACTGCATTTGGGAGGGCTGCGAACTGCATTGTACAACTATCTTTTTGCAAAATCACAAAATGGCAAGTTCATCTTACGACTTGAAGACACCGATCGAAGCCGACTTGTTCCAGAAGCCATTGATTCACTGGAAGAGATGTTAATCTGGGCTAACATACCACCTGATGAGTCGCCGAGGTTGGGTGGACCTGCAGGACCATATGTGCAGTCTGAGCGACTCCAACACTATCAGAAATATGCCCAGAGCCTCCTGCAGAATGGAGCTGCATATAAGTGCTTCTGTTCCAGTAAACGATTGGCGTGGCTTCGTAAGGATGCAATAAGTCGGAAGGAAACCCCAAAATATGATAATAGGTGCAGAGACCTCTCTTCTGCCAAAACTGAAAAACTAGAATGCGAAGGAACACCATATTGCATAAGATTTAAGGTATGATAAAATATTTTTAAGGTATTTGTTGACACCATTGCATGCCATACTACACTGTAATGTACATATTGTATTAATTTAGTAACATGTCCCTGCATTGCGTAGTGGCAGTGTTATAACCAGTGAGGTCATGTGGTGCTGTTGCTTAAAGTACTGTACATGATTTGGAAAAAATTTTAATTTAGAAATTCTGAGGAGGCAAGTTACAGTTTAAGTTCCCTTGTGGTTGACAAAACCTGGCCACAGCAAGGTGTTGGGAAAAATGTGGAGGTTTGATTCCTGGATGGATGTCGCATTGCCGTCTCCACCCAGTTAACCCAACAACTGCTGCATTAAGTTTCCTGGTCAACCCCCCTGTGTGCAAAAAAATAATGGGAAAATTTTTTCTCAAAAATAATTTTTGCTCATTGTAAATGAAAGTGCATGAAAAGTATGGGAAAAACATATGAGTTCATTATTTACTTTTATTCAGCCATGGCGAAGTAATAAAGTTCACATCTGACTTAAAGCTCCAGGAAAGCTCCAGGCCCAACAGGTATAACAGCTGATCTTATAAAAAAGGCTGGAAGTACTGGTGTAAAAGAATTGACAAGGATTTTTAATAACATCTTGGTAGGAGGACAGGCACCTGAGGGCTGGAGAGATAGCTGGACAACGCCAGTTTATAAAGGCAAAGGAGATGCCCTTCTGTGTGGAAAGTACCGAGGAGTCAGACTATTGGAGCATGGAATGAAGATATTCGAAAAGGTGCTGGAAGGAAGGCTGAAGCAGATAATGAAGATAGATAACTGACAGTTTGGATTTTGCACAGGTAAATCCACAATAGATGCAATATTCATCATGAGACGATTGCAGGAAAAGTTTCAACAGAGGAGGAAATGCTTGTATCATGTGTTTGTGTACTTGGAAAAAGCTTTTGATAGAGTACCAAGGAGAGTTATAGAGTGGGCCTTGAGAAGACAGAATGTGCCTGAGAGGCTCATTGCAGCTGTTAAGTCTCTCTATAATGATACAAGATCAGAAGTCAAGACAATAGCAGGAACATCAGGAAATTTTGGATTAGGAGTTGGGGTACATCAAGGGTCAGCACTCAGTCCATTGCTGTTTAACATAGTAATGAAGGAAGCATCACGGGAATGTAGGGGGGAAGGCCCATGGGAATTGCTGTATGCTGATGACCTAGTGCTGACAGCGGAGACTAAGGAAGAAGTGGTGGAAATGCTTAATAGATGGAAAAATGGAATGGAGAAGAGGGGAATGGAAATAAATACGGATAAGACAAAGGTAATGGTGACAGGCAAGAAACCAGTAGAAAGAATTCAGTGAGGAAAATGGCCATGTGGATTCTGTGGCAGAGGAGTAGGAGTGAACTCAGTGTTGTGCACGGAGTGTAGTAAGTGGTGCCATAGAAGGTGTTCAGGTCTGCAGAATTTGAGAGGAGTGCAAAATTTCCGCTGCCTAGCCTACATAAGAAAAGAGGCGGAGGGAGATGAAGCAGAGGATGCGCTAGAGGTGAATGGGGACACACTACAGGAAGTGCAGCAGTTCTGCTATCTAGGAGGTATATTGGACTGTGAAGCAGGGGTGGAGAGATCAGTCAGAACAAGAGTGGTGTCAGCATGGTTAAGGTGGAAGGAAATAGCTAGCCTACTGGTCAACATACCACTGAGACACAGAAGTAAAATATATGAGGCCTGCATTAGACCAGTATTGATATATGGTGCTGAAACATGGACTTCGACAGATAGACTGAAGAATGTTCTGAGGAGTACTGATTGTAGAATGTTAAGATGCGTGGTGGGAATGAGATGGGAGGACAGAGTTTTGAGTGAGGAGGTAGCCAGATGTGGGGTGAAGGATCTCGATATCATCTTGAGGCAGAAGCGGCTTAGATGGTTTGGTCACGTGAGGAGGAGTGAGGAAGGGAGCTGTGTGAGAATAGCAGAGGAACTGGAAGTGGTGCAACGTCGACCACCAGGAAGGCCTAAGAAGGCCTGGAAAAGTGTTGTAATGCAAGATATGGAAAAACTGGGTATTGGGAGAGATATAATCCAGGATAGGAAGCAGTAGAGAAAATCCATCGCACGTCCAACCCCAGTTTGAATATGGGAACAGAAGGACGAAAAACGAAGATGATGATGATGATGATCAGACATCTCTCCAACATATTAGTACAGTACATTAATGGGGAGATACTGAGGTTGCATGGGTAATGGCAGGGCACGTGAGTGGTGATGAAAATAGCCCAGTTAAGATGCCGAACGACATTAGAGAAGCGTCATTAAAAAACAAAAAAACTTGCTCATATGATGTATGTGGCAGCTAAACATTTTCCATCATATGAAGTATGTAGCAGCTGTCAGGTTAACAGAGGCGCTATAGTAGGTTCCATTTCATCCCATGATCTGGTTATATGGTTACCTCCCAGCAATTACAAAGGAAACCATTAGAATTATCAGTCATTGTAAAACCATCTGAAGTGTCAAGAAGAATGATAAAAAGTGACAGGAAAGAGAGGGAGAAGTTAAGAGAGGAGGGCAGACACAGAAATTGAATGATTAAGATGAAGGAAGAAGTAGGTAGCACTACATCATGTGAGTGTATGATGGTCACCACCACTTACCACTATATACAGTACATAAATATTTAGTTGTAAGATTTATTGAGGTTGTGTATGGTCTGTTGTTTTCTGTGTTTTTGCAACCACATGTCCACTGTGGATGTAGTGAGTGTTGGTAGGTTGATACAGCCAAGGTGCAGCAGGGTAATAGTTGTATCTCTTCTGATTAACCATTTTGTGTGGTCTGTGTTTTAAATGTTGGGCAAGAGTAGCCTGTGAGTTTAGGACAAAATTTGTTTTACTGTCTCTGGTTAGAAGTAAGTGGAACTGACAGTCCAGAGTATCTGTAATTGAATACTGAAGTTTATTCTTCAGGAGCATGGCTTTGTACCATTTCTAAAGCCAAGAAGCCATTTTCTCCTGAAGCCAGTGGACTAGGAAGCACTGAGTTTATCATGCCTTGCCTGAGGGAGCAAAACCTCCTCCTCACATTGCACCAGGCAAAGTCACACAGAGTAAGAGTGCCACTACTCACATCCACAAAATACAACAGGGGATCATGGGCAACCCTCAGCCCTGTATCCTGGGGCTTGGACACTCATTATTAAACGTTTTTCAAGATGCAGTTAGGACGTGAAGGAAGGTCATCATACCTCCAAGAGGCAGTATAATTGGGGACTTGTGAAGCTGCCTACCGCTAGAGACCACTACCATTGACAGCTTGTCCGCTCCGAGTACGTGTTAAATTACCAGGATTTTTCTTTGTTGATGTGAGAACCTGTGTGGCAAAATACCATCATACACTACTGAAGTATTGAAAAAACTTTGTAACAAAAACGTAACAGGGAAGAATACATCGCTCTCGTTGTTTTATCACCCAAAAAACGAAGCCTGAATTTTGAAAACCTGGCAGTTATGTACAGTAATACCTCAACTTACGAACATTCAAGATCTGAGCATTTCAAAGATTCGAACACGAAAAAAATAACGAACATTTCACAGGTACGAACCTATGCTTATGTCTAAACTATATATTTACAACTAACAAAACAAAATGAAATGCTTGCCACACCCACATCTTTGCAGGTGGCAAACGTTCCATTATCTTTCGTCGGTTGTAAATAGGCATCAGACAATAACAGGAACAGAGTTGTGTGTTATACTGTATGTTTTTCTTGTGTATTTCTTGTGTTAATTTATGCATTTATTTTTCATAATGCAGTATAAACTGCTTAAGAACATTTAAAACCCTACCAACAGATCAGTGAACAGTACAGTGTTTTTTATGTTGTACGTGAAGTACTGTAAGGGATTTTCATTTTGCAAACAAAATGAACTTATGAACGGCCTCTTGAAACCAATTATGTTCGTAAGATGAGGTATTACGGTACATCTTTTTGTAATTTTTAATGAAGCTGCTACAAAGCTGAGTTAATTCTTGTCTCCTTAACCCATAAACCACAGGGTTGTGGGAGGCGGTCCTGGTACTTCCCGCCAGGTTAATTCGCACTCCGACTGACTTTCTTAAAATATTTGCCAAAAATCAGTTATTTGTCCTAGAATATTATAATTACATATGCATATGGCACATACCTTCTGCTTTCTCCTAGGATGTTTTTTTAGCACTCGTCGACTACTGTAGGACTTGTGGAGAATTCTGAAGTTGGGTAATGAAGTCTCCAATTTAAACTTTCCCACAGCTTGTAATATGAATGCCAGTGTCTAATATTATCACTACAAACACTATTCAGTTATTTACAAGTATCCATACTCCCACAAAAAACACTGTGAAAGCAATTGAAAATGAGAGCCTCCCAATCGTGCTAGTTCGCAGCTTGTATTCGGTCATTTCTTATTCATATACACACTCACACTTTACATTCCTATTACTTTATTACACTTATATATATTTACAGTCATTTACCACTTCCCACACAATGTTTTTCGGGGGTAAAATTCACAGGGCATTTTAAAATGGCTGCCAAAGCGGCAGAAATGGAGGGGCGCGACGGCAACGTGATTACACCTTCAAGGACGACATTGAACTGAATTAGGTATGTATCTGGGTTTAAAGGGGTTCAAAATCAGCTGTTATTGTATATGCTGTTGAATAAGTCGTTGGAAATATTGACAATACATACTAAATTAGGTTTGTCTTGGTGAATATAAATATCACTCAGGCTTCTCCCCAAATTTTTTATATATATATTTATATCTTGAAAGCCCAGGCTATTTAAAAACAACACAGAAGCACCTAACTGACGGCCCGCGGCTCGAACCATTGCCACTGAGCGTCACAAAAGTGACGGCCCGCGATTAATTGGTTAAGTGTTCGATATACAGTACTGTTGTTTTAGCCAGGCACTTGTTTTGTTTATGTTAGTCTCTTTTGGCGGAAATTTAATGATGATGTATTAAATCATCCTATATCAGCCATCCTAGCTCAGAGACAGTCCCCGTTCCAAGATTATATAACTTACTTGAAAGTGGTGGTAGGGCGTTTTCCTAAGGGGATAAGTCATGATCAAATCTTGGAACAGGGACTGTCTCCGAGCTAGGATGGCTGATGTAGAATAATTTAATACATATTAAATTTCCTCCAAAAGAGAGACTGACACAAACAAAGCAAGTGCACGGCTAAAA
Organism: Birgus latro; assembly: GCA_018397915.1. Taxonomy (NCBI): domain Eukaryota; kingdom Metazoa; phylum Arthropoda; class Malacostraca; order Decapoda; family Coenobitidae; genus Birgus; species Birgus latro. The sequence goes on along the minus strand of JAGKTI010001571.1, from coordinate 69,964 downwards.
CTACAGTATTCTGTATATCGAACATTTCAGGGGACAAGGATTAACTTAGCTTTGTAGTAGCTTTATTAAAAACAATGAAAATAAATATATAAGTGCCAGGTTTTAAAAATTGAAGCTTCATTTTTGGGGAAATGAAACAATGAGAGCAATGGATTCTCCTCTGGTATAATTTTGTTACGAAGCTTTTTCAATACTTCAGTAGTGTATGATGGTATTTTGCCACACAGGTTCCCACATCAACAGAAAAAAATTGCAGTAATTTAACATGTGCTTGGGACAGAGAAGCTGTTATCATTGAGACATCTTGTGGCAGACAAGAAGCAGTGTACTTAAATCTCCACTTTCTTGGTTCTGGGATGATTCCATCCATCAATTCTGATCCCTGTGTGGTGTTATAACTCAAAGTCACTCTGAAGGATGCCTCCAAAATTTGCTTGCTATTAGTGAACAGTGGATTTTTGGTTATGCAAATTGCCTTTTTTTTTCTTCTTCTTCTTCTTCTTCTTTCTTAAATTTGTATTATTCTACTCTAGTTCTTGCCTTTCTTTAATTTTTGTGGCCTACTACTCTCCTTTTTTTTTTTTTTGATACCTTCCTTTGCTCCTTTTATTCTGAAAATTTATTTATTCATGTTTTATTTAAAAAAACAACAACAACAGCTGATGCATTTAGAGATGATATGAAATAAGATGGGATTGAAGATGCAGCAGATGAGGCGGTGATCCTGGCATTATGTGGGAGTGTGATCCAACCAGAGACCTTGTTTGACCCTTGAAAATAAATGGTATGGTATGTAGCAGTCTGTTTTGAGTTTTGGTGAATTTGTCTGGTAATAACCAGAGATTGATTTTGGGATTTCCTTCCATTGTGTCTCAGATATAAGTTTGACCTGGTTAGACAGGCATATGGACTACCTCAGCCAGATTCATAATTTGTACTTGTGCTGTCAACATCATAGATTTGTCATGGATGTTTACCCCTTCAGTCTGGTGATGTGTTTTATTGATTTATTCTTGCTACCTCTTTATGATATTTTTCAGCTTTGGAGAGATCTTTTATAGTGAAACAGTAAAAGAATGCTGTATGTCTCCTCCAGTTTGAAAATCTCTCAGTGTGAATAAAATTGCCTGGAGTCTATCGATAGCAAGAATATAATAAACAGTATGTCACCTGAGTGAGAGAAGTTAATACTGTTTCAGGGAAAGTGTTATGTACACTTTTCTGTAAGAGGTGCCTCTGTGTGGTAGCAAACATGTGGATTAATTATGTTCTCTTATAACAGTTAATCCATTTCTACTAATTGATCAAGTTGAAGTAAAGAAGCTGTATTATAGTATACCTTGTATTATAGTATACCTTAGATTTAGTGTGTAGTTAGATATTTTTCCACAATTATTTATATGATTTCCTTATCTTTTAATGCAACAGCTGGAGCCTGTAAATGAGCCCCTACAAGACCTGATATATGGTCCAGTGGTGTGCAGTACAGCTGAGATAGAGGGAGATCCAGTTATCTTTAAGAGTGATGGTTTCCCTACCTATCACTTGGCCAATGTTATAGACGATCACCTCATGGGGATCACGCATGTCCTGCGAGGGGTTGAGTGGCAGATATCAACACCAAAGCATATTCTTCTCTACAAGTATGTTTACAATCCTGTCATATTATTGGCAACAATTTTCTGCAAATATCTGGACTGAACTTGCTGGAGAAACCATTGAGTGTGTGGAAGAGTTTTGTTATTTGGGAGACATGTTACGTGCTGGAGGTGGGGCTGGAGCTAGCTCTGTTGCTAGAGTGAGGAGTGGTTGGAAGAACTTCAGGGAGCTGTTGCCTCTTCTGACATTGAGAGGGCGCTCCTTGTGTACCAAGGGATCTTTGTATGTGTTATGTGTTAGGAGTGTAATGCTGTATGGTAGTGAGACCTGGGCAGTAAAGGAAGAGGATATTCGCAGGCTTAAACGTACAGAAATGGTAGTGATTAGGTGGATGTGCAATGCGTCCCTGCGTGCAAGGCCTGGGGGGCTAGGTTTACGATGGAATAGTTGAGAGGTAGGATGGGACTGGAGTGTATTGGTGTTGTGATGAGGAGAGGTAGGCTGAGGTGGTTTGGACATGTGGAGAGGATGGGGGATGATAATTGGGTACAGAGGGTGAGAGGTGTTAATATTGGGGGAGGGGTTGGGAGGGGTAGACCGAGAAAGATATGGGATGAGGTCATTAAGTGTGACTTAAGGGTTAAGGGACTGAACAGGGAGGCTGCCAGGGATCGAGCAGCGTGGAGAGCCACCATTAGGTGATCAAGGCATGTTGGAGCCTTCAAAAACGAAAAACGAAAAACGATTTCTGATGCATTGCTTCTTCCTGGGACCTCTCTGACAGGATTGTCATAGGAGAACCACCTCTTGGCTGCTGTATCCTCTACTTCTCTCACCATCCTATTCCAAACTAGCATATTTTATTTTATTATTTGGCCACTGTACTTACAGTTTTTTTGCCCATTTTGTTTGGACAGCAGTCAATTTAGTTATCATGACATCTTTCTGACTCCTTTACATTCTGCTAATTCATCTCATTTTGTCTTTTGCAATGAATAATTTCCCCGCTGTCATATGCTTAGCTAGTTTTGGGTAGCTTGGGGTGACCAAACCAGCAATTCATAGGTATTGGTATACCTTGAAATACGATACCCCTAGATGCGATACCCCAGCTTAACGATGGGAATAGAAATACCACCATACTCTGCCTAACGATGGCCAAACCCTGGTGTAACAATGTTTTTTTTGTAGATTAATGTGTTTTAGCTATAGGTGGGGTTAACATTGTCATTTTGGGGTACGGTTTACTAAGCTTGATTTTTTCGAGACTTATATTTGATGATTTTCACATTTTATTTATTGGTTTATTTACAGGTGTTAGGCTTAGGTTAGCTTCTTTTACAGCTGTAAGACCATTTAGATTGACTGTAAACTTATTTTTGGACTCATTTGGGTGGGTTTAGGACTTGGTTGGGAGGAGACCCAAGGCTTAAAAACACATCATTATACTTTACATGTTAATTCTACCCCGAGATACGATACCCCGCCTAATGATGGGTTTTTACTTAACCAATTGCATTGTTAAATTGGGGTATACCTGTACAGGTACATAGTTAATAGGTACAGTACAGTAATCTTCGCAGAGCTCTGGGTTGGGAAGCACCCAAGTTTGGACACCTGCCCCTCATCTTAAACAAGGATGGCAGCAAGATGTCCAAGCGGCAGAAGGATGTTTATGTGGACTACTACCGTGCCAGTGGCTATTTTCCTTTGGCTCTCCTGAACTTCATCACAAGCAGTGGAGGAGGATTTGAGGATCAGGAGCACAATACTCTTTATTCTCTAGATGATTTGGTGGAAAGGGTAATTTTCTCATAGGTTTATTTTAATAATAAGGCAATGTGAAATATGTTAGTAATGTAGTGGCTGTAACTTTAGTGAACCCTTTTAATAAAAAAACTCCAGTTACCCAATTTTGGCCTTAATGAGTTCTTTGAGCCATCCGGACAATCTTCTTAATGCACAATACAGTACCAAATAAGGTTTGAGATATACAGTGGATGTAAGCAACTGGCCAACCAGTGGCATCAGTCTAGCTCTGCCTTACTCTCTTTGTACTCATTTCAAAGCCACAGGTGGCTGTTGCTTATATGTACACAACGATTTGTCTTGCTCTCATGTTCCTGAACTTGATTCTTCTGAATTTTCTATTCTCTGGCTTTGGCTTTCCTGTCATTCTCTGACTAAAGATATCTCTGTTTACTAATCCTCTAATTCTGCTGACTATGAAAAATTCTTTGACTGTCTAACTCCTACAATGGAACACATCCTATCCATCGCTCATATCTCCGAAATCTCCATTCTAGGAGATTTCAGTGTTCATCACCACCTTTGGGTCTCCTCTCCTTTCACTGATCCACCTGTTGAACAAGCCTACATCTTTTCTATCCTTAATGACCTAGAGCAGCTTGCACAGCATCCTACCCGAATCCTTGACTGCTTTGGAGAGAGTTCCGACATACTTGACCTCTTCCTTACAACTCCTTCTGCTTACACTGTAAATCTTTCCTCTCTGTTGGGCTCCTCCAATCACAGCCTTATCGCCTTAACCTGTCTTATTGCTCCAGTAAGGCCTATGGACCCTCCAAAGAAACGTCGGTTGTGGCACTTTGGAGCTGCAGATTGAGAGGTCCTTTGATTTTTCCAGGATTGATTATTGCTTACTCGATATAGTGCTGCTCTCGGGTGTCTGCCCTTTCCTCTCCCCCATCCTTCTTTCCTTCAATCCTCTTCTGTCTTTCTTTCCTTCATTCTTTCCAACTTCTGCCTACAAGTGACTTTACACTCTCTCTTCTGTTTTTCTTTCCTTCATTCTTTCCTCATTCTTCTGCTGTGGGTGACTCTACACTAAGTGACAAGCCAGATGGTTTCCTGTAGACCAGGAAACCATTTACCATGCTGGGTGGTAACCATATAACCAAATTTTGGTGCCTGGTGGTTTAGTGGGCAATTACGGAGCTTCAGTCAGATTGAGCCAGTTCATTTTCGTTCATTCGTTCATTTTTGAAGGCTCCAACATGCTTGCATGTGTCGGCCTTGGTCACCTAATGGTGGCTCTCCATGCTGCTCAATCTCTGGCAGCCCCCCTATTCAGTCCCTTAACCCTTAAGTCACATTTAATGACCTCATCCCATGTCTTTCTCGGTGAAGGTTTATATCCAAGGGATGGTTGGGGTTTATTGCTCGCGTAATGCCACTCAGGGATGAGTGAGACTGGTCACTGTCATCTTAAATGTCAGGACCAACTTGCCTAGCCCTGGGCTTTTATGCTTCTCTGTGGGGTGACATAGGATTGGATGATGGATGGATGGATGATTAATGCTTCCATGGCTGAGAGCCATCTGAGTGTGCTATGAGCATTACAGAGGTTTTTCTCTCAGGATAGTGGTAGGTGGTGGCAACCATCATCCACTCACTTGATGTAGTGCTGCCTACTTCTTCCTTAGCCTTTATCATTCTCTTTCTGTGCCTGCCCTCCTCTCTTCCTATTTCTCCCATTTTTCCTGTCACTTCTTATTGCTTTTCTTTTCTTTACAGGTGGCTTTACATTGAGTGACAAGCCAAATGGTTTCCTGTAAACCAAGAAACCATTTACAACGCTGGGTGGTAACCATATAACCAAACCATACGTGCTCCCTACGTGTCAACAAGTGGGTTGGTGGAGGGTTAGTGCCCCTCCCCGTAAAACAAATAACTCAGAGTCAAATGGCCACCCCTTACGGGATTATGGCGTCTGGCAATAGATAGATAGATAGAAGGGAAGCATGCATTCCTTTCTCATATCCTTTGACTAATGCAAAAAACCTTGATTTAATCACGCTTGTTCTAATGCTGTCCACAACAAGGAGAAGGCCTACAAACGGTACCGGAGCCAAGCCACCCCTAAATTTCATCTCTCTTATGTTTTTGCCCGGAATCATGCTAAGTCTATTCTTCACTCTGCCAAAAATAATTTCATCCAGTCTAAATCCTCTGAACTCTCCAACTCAAATTCTTTCCACTTCTGCTTGCACCTTGCCAAAACACTTTCTAACAACTTTACCTCATCATCCTTCCCTCTCCTTTTCTACTCTGATGGCTCGGTAGTTATTTCTTTTACTGATAAAGCAAAACTCTTCGCTCAGACTTTCTCCTCCAATTCCACCTTAGACGATTCCGGTGCTGTTCCTCCATCTTTTCCCCTTCTGACTTCCTCATGGCTGACATTAAAATTTCTTCAATTGATGTATATTCTGCCATCACTGGCCTCAGTACTAACAAGGAATATGGGCCTGGTGGGGTCCCTTCTGTTGTCCTCAAGAACTGTGCTTTAGTGCTTACACCCTGCCTAGGTAAACTCTTTTGTCTGTTCATCAACACATACCTTTCCTTCTTAGTGGAAGTTTGCTCTCATTTAGCCTGTCCCAAATAAGGGTGACTCTTCCCAGCTCTCTAACTATCGCCCAATTGATTTAACATCCTTTCATCCTCCTTTTGGGACTTTGGCGAAAGCTTTGCCATTGCGCTTGACAGCTAAAGGCTTTCGATCGAGTCTAGCATAAATCTTTAATTTCCAAACTACCCTCTTATGGTTTCTGTCCTTCAATCTGTGCCTTCATCTCTAGCTTCCTTTCTGGTCGTTCTATAGCTGCTGTTGTAGACGGCCACCATTCTTCTCCTAGAGCTATCAATAGTGATGTTCCTCAGGGCTCTGTCCTGTATCTAGCTCTCTCTCTTTTACTCTTCAATGATTTCTAAGCTGTACATCTAACCCTATCCACTCATACTCTGACGATTCCACCCTTCACCTTTCCATTCGGTTCCCACAACGTCTACTTCAGCAGTTACCTCAGCAAACAAGGGATGAGGTTATGGCACACCTAATGTCTGACTTGGCTAATATCTCTGATTGGGATAAAAATAACTTTGTTTTTCATCATCATCCTCTTCATCATTCGGACCCCCTTTCCCACCCTAGGGCAGGGTGAGGAGTAGCAATGTCCAGACAGCCCAGGTTTGCCCAATCCAATGGGCCATGCTTCCATTCACTCATCATTCAAACCCCCCAGAATCCTGGTTGTATCTGATATGCCAAAAACATTCACCACGTTCTGTAGCTTCACATAAACGTATCCAATTGAGTCATTCCGGACACTGTCACGTTAAAAGGGGTGCCAGTCCCTGATCATGCACTTCCTCTCACAACATTCATCCATCCAGCTCGATCCCTTGTCAGTCCCCAAGCCTCACCAACTTCCATATCTCTGTTCCTCACACACTTGTTCACCTTCTTCTTGGCCTACCTTGCCTCTTCCCTCCTACAAATTTGCTCAGATATACCTTTTTCACCACTGTATTTGTTATCCATTCTCTGCACAAGACCATACCATCTCAGTACACTCTGTGATTCAGGTGTCCACAGACTTCCTCACTCCACACCTTTCATGAATCACATTAGTTTGTATCCTATCCACTCCTTGTACTCCATACACACTCCACACCTTTCACGAATCACATTATTTCATATCCTATCCACTCCCTGTACTCCATTTACATTCCTCAGCAGTCCTATCTCCACTGCTCTCACTCATGACTTTTCATTTGCAAGCCACACCACAGTCTCACATCCATATGTTACAGTTGGCACTAACTTTCCTTCATGTAAGCCTCAATCCTTTTCAACACTCAAGCCTCTGTTTCTTATCAAGGCCTTCATAGTACCAGCTACTCTTCTTCCTTGTGTCACTCTACTTTCCACTTCTTTTGCACAATTTCATCTCTTTTCTCTCACTGTACCCAGGTATTTGAACTCTCTCACCAATTCCTGTCTCTCCATTCACTGTAACATCACACTGGGAGTCACCTCTCTCGATTACCATCACTTTACTCTTTTCTACATTTACTCTCAAGGCACGATGCCCACAGACATCAGCAAAACTCTGCACTAGTCTACCAAGTTCTTGTCTGGTATTTGCAAGTACTACTGCATCATCAGCATACAACAGATTTGAGATATTCCATCCATCACCACATAGTGGGTTGTAATGGAGTACCAGGAGAAAATGATAATGGGAAGCAACTGAAGGATATGTGTCAGGAAAGGAGGTTGTGCATTTGTAACTCATATTTCAAACACATTGAGTGAGTGGATGGTCAGTGCCCCACCTACCACCTATACAGTA
>JAGKTI010001571.1:19426-42409 GCA_018397915.1 Birgus latro | reverse complement strand
GACACAAAGGATTATACACACTATAGTGGACACAAAGGATTATACACACTATAGTGGACACAAAGGATTATACACACTATAGTGGACACAAAGGATTATACACACTATAGTGGACACAAAGGATTATACACACTATAGTGGACACAAAGGATTATACACACTATAGTGGACACAAAGGATTATACACACTATAGTGGACACAAAGGACAAGAGGTGTGACTACAGGTGACAGGGTAGCTGTGGGTGTCGCCCAGGTGTGGGAGGGGCCTCGTCAGGTGTGCGCTCTCTGAATGGGCACGGGACCACTGTCGTAGGCTGGATCATCTGGTGTGTGCTGCGGGGCAGTGTAGAGGGGAGCCTTTCCCTGCAGGGGCCTCGGTGAGTATGTTGGCCCTCAGGGCTGGGGCTGAACTGGATGAGTAGGCATGCTGCCTTGCTCCTGCCCTTGGTGGAGGATGACTCGCCGGCTGGTCTTTCCTGGAAAGGCCTCGGCCGGGAGTCCTGGGGACGTCCCTCAATGACTGGGGGCTGCAGCCTTGCCATTGTCGAGAGGCCGTCAGGGGCTGCCTGTGGCGTCTCTTCTTCTGGGAGTCTGGCAGCGACAGGTGACACGGGCGCTGGCTGCAGTGAGCGTATCCACAAGCTCACTATGGGGCTGCTCCAGACCCTCTCCAGCTGCGACTCTGCTGGGGAGCTAGCTCCGCCCCTTGGGGTGTGGGGAGGGCAAGAGGGGCGTCCCACTCGGCCTCTGGAGGAGTGAGGCAAGCAAGGGGCATTGCCCTCGGTGGGCATTGCAGGGGTAACAGAGGAGTGAAGTACGGTGGACGTTTCCTCCCCGGTGGCCACGGTGGGCGCTGCCACGGTACCACTAGACCCTGGGACTGCAGGTGAGAGAAGGACAGTGGCCGTCCTCTCCCCGGCGAGCACGGTGGGCGTTGCCGCGGTCCTGCTCTATGTGGGGGCAGCAGTTGAGGGAAGTATGGTGGACGTTCGCTCCCAGACGGGCATGGTGGGCACTGCTGCAGTTCTGCCTTGCCCTGGGACTACAGGTGCGAGGAGTACAGTGGCCGTCCTTTCCCCAGCAAGCATGATGGGCATTGCCTCAGTCCTGCTCCCAGCGGGGGCTGTAGGTGAGGGAAGTATGGTGGATGTTCCCTTCCCGACGACTGGGGGCATGGTGGCTCAGAGGTAGAGCATCAAGCTCGGGACTGGGGGGCCCTTTCCGCTCCTCCCTGTTGTCTCCCCTTGGTGCTGGTATTTCATGCAGTAATGCCAAGGGGGTCACGACCCAAAAAAATGTTGAAAATCGCTGCTCTCTTTCGACCGAGAGTTTCAAGAATTGGCATTATTGGGCACATTTACTGGAAACGGTTCAGTATAAACTTCATAGGCTGAAATAATTATTGCTTTTTTTTCATGTTCTTTCGTCATTCTATAAAAACCTCCATGTATTTTTTTTTTCTTCTGTACTGCCTGGTGATCAATTTTGCCTGCCAGTTTCGGCTAGACGGAAGAGGGAGGACAGCTGGCTTCTTTTCTATGTTTTATTTTTGTATTAATCTACTTCCTGTCTTGGGCCAACCGGCTTATTGCAGTTGTCTTACACAGGCCGCACTTTCGTGCTGCAATTTGAGCGGTCACAAGCATTCGCAACCTGTGGCTTACGTGGGACATTATTAGTGAACAAATTTCTTCATCTGTCAAATTGGCAGCACGAAAATGCGGCAATAAACATTTATATTATTTGGTCAATTGATCTCTTTAAGTCCAGACATTCTTGAAGAGTGCATTTTCAGATTAGCCATAACTAAAACTTTCAGTATATCATCAGATTTACTCATAAATGATACATAGTTCCATACATATAAGCATATTTCCCCACTTCCTAACCAAAACAAAAAAGAAAAAGTAAATGCAATAAAGGCATCAGGAACGCAAACAAGAGTCAGAAGAGCGTCATAGAGTATTCAATCCCTCTCCTCCATTCTTGGCAACCCTCTATTTTCCACTTCTGAAATAACACAGTTCTCGTAATCCCAGGGTGTTTGTGTTTTCTGCTGAGTTTGCATCAGGTTTGTATCAAATTTGTGCTTATATTTGGTATTCTTGTGAGCTGCAGATAATCTGGTATAGTGAGGAAGGCGATATAAAAGTTTGAGTGTTATGAAGAGCAGCAGGAACCACCGAAAAGTGTGGGATAAACAAAGGAGTTCACCCAATTTTTCTTATGTTATAGTCTTGTCAGCCGTTTTAAGTTCATGTTTATATTATATTATTTGTCGCAGCAGAGAAAGTATGTTAAATCAGTTCACATAATGGGTGAATATAACGAAATTCAGCTATTACTCCCACAAACACCCTGTCAATTCTCATCAACAGCATCAGTATTTCCTGCAAAGATTTTTTTTTTCCCCCAAATTGGCAGAGCATATGTAGATGTGGTAGTTATAAATGTCAGTATTGAATAGGTAGATAGATAGATAGATTACTTTAATTACTGTTTGTCTGAATGGCTGTGAACTGGTATGCACACACAAAAAAAAGATTCTTATCATTTGTCGAAACTTAAGGCTATTAATTATTAACTTATTAGGGGTGGGGGGAATCAGTAAATTATGTTTTATACCTGCACTGCACCCTGTTTTATATTTTCCTTCCTCAGCTCTGTCTAAATATTTGAAATGGTTTAGTCATAGCTGAATTTACAAGTGAATGGAAACCCATTCCATCAATAAAAATTCACAGCTGTATTATATGGTTACTGCCCAGCATAGTACTGTAAATGGTTTCCTGGCTTACTTTTTCAGGTGGATTTACATTGTGACAAGCCAAATTGTTTGCTGTTAGCCAGGTAACCATTTACCATGCTGGGTGGGAACCATATAACCAGCCCGTATACAGTATGTTCCCTACATGTCAGCAAGTGTGTTGGCAGAGGGTTAATGCTCCACCCCATATAACAACTATCCCAAAGATAAACAACCACCCCTTAGGGGATTATGTTTTCTGGTTATAGGTAGAGAGATGGATGTTTTAAACTTTTATTGTGAAGGTGCAGGCAAGACCTTATATTTTTATATATATTTTTTTTTTTAATGCAGGAAAGAAGGAACCAAAGGCCAGGAGCCCACAAATCATTCCTTCCAAGGAAAAACAAAAAAATACAAAAGAGAGCCAGATTCAAGATCCATTCAATTCGAGATGCCCGGACACAAACTGGAGATCATAGGAAGTAGGAAATACAGACTGAGGGAGACAGTTCCAGAGTTGACCTGTTGCAGGAATGAACGACTGGGAGTAATGGTTAACTCTTGCATTAGAGAGTTGGACAGAAAAAGGATGAGAGTTTGTTGCTAGATGGGTGCTACACATCCGTCTTAGAGGTGGAAGGATGCAAGCAGACAGTTCAGAGGAGCAGTGATAAAGTCTGAGTAATTTAATTAAAATAAAGGTATCTAGCCTAGCCTCTTTGTCTTTGATGATTGCACTCATTAATAAGGGATATAGCGTATCCTGAGCAAAGCTGATAACCACAGATATAATTAATAAGGGATATAGCGTATCCTGAGCAAAGCTGATAACCACAGATATAACTATACCATAAAGTGAAAGATTGACGAGGAGAGTGTATGTGAGTGAGGTGGAGGGGGCGAGAGGGAGGGGGAGGCCGAGGATGAGATGGAGGGATGGAGTGGAGAGGTATATGAGAGAGGGGGGTGTGAGTTGGGAGCGTGGTAGTGAAATGGCAGGGGACAGAGTGACATGGAGGCGATTTGTTTGTGGCCACCCCGTCCGGGATTGAGGCGTCTGGCAATAGATAGATAGATAGATAAACTGTTTCCGAAATTAGGGGCCTGCCTTCACCTTCACAATTCTGGTTTGTGTTTTAGGCATACAGTACACATGTCTACCCTTGAAAATTCTCCTGTGATATCATCTTGGTGCCATTCTCAACTCAAAATGTCCTGTAGATCTCAGTTGAGTCAGTGCAGGTCATTTAAACTGCTTTAGCTTCCCTTCACAGTATAAATTTCTTCCATCCATCCATCCATCATCCAATCCTACATTGCCCCATGAGGAGTGTAGGAGCCTGAGGCTAGGCAATTTGGTCCTGACATTTCATATGAGAGTGACCAGCCTCACTCATCCCTGAGTGGTATTATGTGAGTAATAAACCCCAACCATCCCTTGGATATAAACCTTCACCGGGTCAGTCTGCTTGGAGCATTGTAATCACCCACCAAACAACCAGGTGCCATAATTTGGTTATATGGGTACAACCCAGCATAGTAAATAGTTTCCTGGTGTACAGGAAACCATTTGGCTTGTCATTTAGTGTAGAGGTGCCCATAGACAAAAGGAAGAGGAGAGAATGAAGGAAAGAAAGAGAAGATGGAGTTCAAAGTCACCCGTAAGCAGAAGGATGAGGAAAGATTGAAGTAAGAAAGACAGAAGAAGAAAGAAGGAAAGAAAGATGGGGGAGAGGAGAGGGCAAACACCCAAGAGCAGCACTACAAATGAGTGGATGGTGGATTCCCTAACCTGGATATTAATTCAGTTGTTTGCCATTCATGAGCCAATCCAGGTGTGTAGTCTGGACATCAACCGTGGCTGTTCACACAAAGATTAATTTAGACTGCATCTCTTCTTAGCAATGATGTCAGTTTCTCTAACACAGATTTAGTAAACCCATCCCTGGTTTACAAGCAATAATTTTCATGTCCATTTTCTATCTGTCTATCTATTGCCAGACGCCTCAATCCCGCACGGGGTGGCCACAAACAAATCGCCTCCATGTCACTCTGTCCCCTGCCATTTCACTACCCCGCTCCCAGCTCACACCCCCCTCTCTCATATACCTCTCCACTCCATCCCTCCATCTCATCCTCAGCCTCCCCCTCCCTCTCGCCCCCTCCACCTCACTCACATACACTCTCCTCATCAGTCTTTCACTCTCCATCCTCTCAACATGCCCAAACCACCTTAATGTGTTTCTCCTAACCCTTCCCATCACAGCTTGTTTTTTTCACATCAGTTGTTTAAAAATTTATTTAATATCAAAGATTACACTGTCAGTTGGCTGAAAGGGGTCGCTGAATAATCCTGCCTTTGGCAAGTGGTATGAACAGTGTCTCAAAAATATATCTGGATCTCCCCCTCTCATATACCTTTTCTGTAGCTTTGATATCCTTAGCCAAGGTGCATCATACTTGATTTTGCATATCATCACCCTCATAAAAAACTGCCTAAGTAATTTTTTGGTGATTTCTGGATCTTTGCCTGAATCAATTCTTCATCATGTGGCACACCTATTGGTATAGCAGCCTTTGTCAGGTCTAGGGTGTGAGTGGATAAACATTGAATTAATATGAAAATTAATAGAATGAGACAGTTTTTTGATTTCCTGAAAAGTTGAAAAAATTACTTAGGCAGTTTTGTTATGAAGATGATATTACAGTAAGCTCCAGATGTTGTCTGACTATTGAGACGTTCATGGATTAGAAAACCTACTGGTATTCATTGAGATACACAAAGTGTAATCCACTGTAAGTACTGTATATCCAACAAACCTACGGGAATTTATATTAATTTTTATTCTGATAACTGTTGTTGAATAACTTAACAGATAAATGGATTTTTCTTGGGATATTTTGTTTTTAATAGACTGCCATAAATACTGGATACTTTTTAAATGCATCAGGTAGTGGCCATATGGAAAGAATAAGGATTAAGGAATCCCCCGAGCTAGACCTTACAATGAGATCATATAGCCACACTAGGTAACAGGAGGGCGCTACCCCTCCTAGCACGGCAGTCCCGGGCGTGGCTTGAACTCGCGACCCCCCGGTCCCGAGCTCGATGCTCTACCTCTGAGCCACTGTGCCCCCATATGGAAAGAACAGAGAATGAGAGATTGACTAGGAGTGTGTGAGTGAGGTGGAGAGGGAGAGGGGGAGGAGGAGATGGAGGATGAAATGGAGAAATAGAGCAGAGAGGTATGTAAGGGGTGTGTGAGTTAGAGGGAGGACAGCCAGATGGCAGAAGACAGGATGGCACAAAGATATCGTAGGTTATTTCTGGCCACCTCTTCAGGGATGTAGGCATCTGGGTATAGATAAAATAGATAGGTCATGTACTACATAGATGTTACATTATTATGTCCAGTGTACAGTGCTGGGTCATTCCATTGTGAGGAATGTTACATTTGGGGACAAGTTATTGAACTACTGTACTCTCAGTTATATCTGCATAAGTATGCAGTATAAACAAATGGCTTTTGAAGCTATATTACCAACACTTCACACCACATCATACCACAGTTGGATTGTTTATATGCTTTCATTTTGATTTCATGTACCGGTAGATTTTCAACAGTTGCATGAGGAACATGAAATGTGATGCTACCCCTTCCTGTACTTTGCATAAGTAATTTAAATAAGTCTGTGATTTTACTGGTTCAGTCAAGGAGTGCTTCATATCCATGTGTCAGAAGATAAAGATCATAAGCATACCCAGCAAATTTGATTATTCCTAATAACTCGTGCTGATAAGCAAAATGTGACCGTCACATACATTACTGGAGTTACTTGTGCAATTTTTATTGAATGTGATTTGGCTATACAGTCAACTCTTATTATGATTACAGTAATTGCATCACAAACATAAACACAATGTGTACTGATGTGAAATTTACATAATAAACTTTACATAATGAATTGACCAGAAAGTGGTTGGTGGGGGTGCTCACCATCCACTCGCTCAATGTATTGCTGCTCTGGGGTGCCTGCCCTTTCCTCGCTTCCTTCCTTCCTTTCCATCCTTCTTCTTCTGCCTTTGTTTCCCGCATTCTTTCCTCTTCCTTCTGTCTATGGGTAACTCTACACTGAGTGACAAGCTAGATGCTTTCCTGTGCACTAGGAAACCATTTACTATGCTGGGTGGTAACCATATGCCGGTAATCAAGAATGGCACCTGGTAGTTTAGTGGGCAATCAAGATGCTCCAATCGTATTTAGCTGATGCAAGTTTATAGCCAAGTGATGGTTGGGGTTGATTGCTCATGTAATGTAACCAACCCATACATGTTCCCTACATCTCAGCAAGAGAGTTGGAGGAGGGTTAGTGCCCCTCCTCCTAAAACAGCTAACTTAGTGACAAACAACCACCCCTTATGGGATTATGACATCTGGCTATAGATAGATAGACTGTATTGTGTACTGTTTGATGTAAAGTAGACTGGGGGACACTTCTGAGCACTACATCTCAATGCTTGTGGAAGTAGAGGTTGGCAAAGGGATATATCCTATAGAAAGTGAAACACTTCATGTGGTTGGTTGGGGCACCTGCCATCCTGTTGCCCATTCAAGTCCCACCTTCATGTCACTTTACTGAGTGCCAAGCTAATGGATTTCTGTACTTCAGGACACTAATTGCTATGTTGGGTGGTAAGTGAATAACCAGCAGATGGATGCCTGGTAGCCTAGTTAGATGTGGCTTATAGTGGTTCTGGTTCAAGGGACAGTAGATGTGGCTTAGTTCTTGTTCAAGGGACAGTAGATGTGGCTTATAGTGGTTCTGGTTCAAGTGACAGTAGATGTGGCTTATAGTGGTTCTGGTTCAAGGGACAATAGGTGTGGCTTATAGTGGTTCTGGTTCAAGGGACAGTTGGTGCCTATTTCTTGTGAAATGTTGTTGGGGGCTGGTGACAGATCACCACACCTTAAATGTCTGAACTTAATTGACAAGGGCCTTAAATGTCTGAACTGATTTGACAAGGACCATAAATGTTTGAACTGAATTGACCATCCATCCATCATCCAATCCTATGTTTCCCCATGAGGAACATAGGAGCCCTGGGCTAGGCAAATTGGTCCTGACACTTGAGATGAGAGTGACCAGCCTCACTCATCCCTGAGTGGCATTACGTGAGCAATAAACCCCAACCACCCCTTGGATATAAACCTGCACAGGCTCAATTCAATTGGGGCACCTTAATTACCCACCATACCACCAGGTGCCATAATTTGGTTATATGGTTACCACCCAGCATGGTAAATGATTTCCTGGTGTACCGGAAACCATTCAGCTTGTCACTCAGTGTAGAGTCACCCATAGGCAGGAAAGAATGAAGGAAAGAAAGACAAATGAGAGAATGTAAAGTCACCCATAGGCAGAAGGAAGAGGAAAGAATGAAGTTAATAAAGTCAGAAAAGGAAGGAAGGAAAGAAGGAAGAGAGGAAAGGGCAGACACCTGAAAGCAACACTACATCGACTGAGTGAATTGACAAGGACCTTAAATGTCTGAACTGAATTGACATGGACCTTAATGTCTGAACTGAATTGACAGAGACCTTAAATGTCTGAACTGAATTGACAGAGACCTTAAATGTCTGAACTGAATTGATAAAGACCTTAATGTCTGAACTGAATTGACAGAGACCTTAAATGTCTGAACCGAAATGACAAGGACATTAATGTCTGAGCTGAATTGACAAAGACCTTAAATGTCTGAACTGAATTGACAAGGACCTTCATGTCTGAACTGAATTGACAAATACTTTAAATGTCTGAAGTGAAATGACTGTCTATCTCTTTCTGTTGGCAGATGCCTCAATCCTATAAGGGGTGGCTACAAACAAATCGCCTCATGTCGCCTTGTCCAATGCCATTTCACTGCCCTTCTCCCAGCTCACACCCCCCTCTCTCATTTACCTCTCCACTCTATCCCTCCGTTTCATATTCGGCCTCCCCCTCCCTCTCCCCTCCCTCCACCTCACTCACATACACTTTCCCCATTAGTCTCTTGCTCTCCATCCTCTCCACATGGCCAAACCACCTCATTGTATTTCTCCTAATGCTTTCTGTCACATACACATCCACACCACAATGCTTCTTCACTTCCCCATCTGTCAGCCTGTTTCTCCGTGTAATGCCACATGCTCCTGCTCTCACTCTTTACTTGTGTCCTTCCAACAAGGTCCAAGCTTTGCTTCCAGACGTTAGGATTGTTATCACATTACCGTCATGCAGGGACTTCCTTACTTCCATGCTCACTTTCCTTTTTCATATCACTGCTTTTAAAGTACCAGCAACCTTTCTTCCCTGTTGTACCCATTCAAGCACTTCAGCAACCTTTCTTCCCTGTTGTACCCATTCAAGCACTTCACCCTCTAAACATCCATCTTTACTCATCACACTACCCAAGTACTTAAACACACTCACATTTTCCATTTCCTCCTCATCCAGCCTCAGTGTACATTCAGTGGCTTCATTTCTCTCAAAGACCATAACTTTGCTCTTCCCTATATTCACCTTTAGATTCTGTTTCTTACACATTCTTCCAAACTCATTCACCAAGTCTTACAGTTCCACTTCGTCTTCACTTAACAATACAGTATCATCTGCAAACAACAGTACAGGGAGTTTCCAAACACAGCCCTCTCTCATTAGGGTCATTCCAACATCCATTGCTGTACCTAGTACCTCATATATAACCCCATCTGTATACAGATTGAACAACCATGGGAACATGACACATCCCTATTTCAATCCAACATTCAGATAGAAAAATTCACTCAGTTCACTATCCACATGCATTGTACAGTAGCCTTAGCCTCCTCATACATACTCTGCACGGCATTCAGCAACTGTCCATTTACTCCATATATTCTTAATACTTTCCACATTCCTTGTCTATCCACCCTGTCTTATGCTTTCTCCAAATCCATGATGGCTGCACACAACTTCTTTCCCTTCTCTAGAAACTTTTCCACTAAAGACTTAAGAATGATTGTCTGATCTACACAACCTCTTCCCTTCCTAAAACTGAATTGGCAAGGACCTTAAATGTCTGAACTGAATTGACAAGGACCTTAAATGTCTGAATTGGCACGGTGGCTCAGAGGTAGAGCATCAAGCTCGGGACCGGGGGGTCGCGAGTTCGAGCCGTGCCCAGGACTGCCGTGCCGGGAGGGGTAGTGCCCTCCTGTTACCTAGCGGGGCTATATGATCTCACTGTAAGGTCTAGCTCGGGAGATTCTTTAATCCCTTTTTTAAATGTCTGAACCAAATTGACAAGGACCTTAAATGTCTGAACTGAATTGACAAGGCCTTAAATGACTGAATTGCCCAGATGCTCCTGATGGGGCAACTCAGGATTGGATGATTTGTGGATAGATGAGTGAAACACCTTGTTGTGTGTAATTTTCATAGTGTATTGCTCCATGCAGGGTGGTGGAGAGAGCATAGTGTGCCATGACATAGCCATGACCTCGCAGCAGAAACAGCAGCAGTACCCAACCACGACCTCCAGTGACAGTGCTGCAGCCGGAGAGGTTACATTCACTACCTCCAACAACACATCACTTGTCCGTACCCAAGGCCAGTACAGTAATCTACATTATCTTTTTTGTTTTCTCTGACTGTGTAGTTACTTTCTGTTTATATGTAAAATAGCCTATTTAACACAGAAAAGTTGGACCACACATCCAACTTTAAGACTAACCTGTAATTGGGTGAACCTGTAGCTTCATAAGGCCGAAAGTGTATAGCAATGGCTTATTTTCAGCATGTGCTCCTTAGTTTTTAAGGCTATGTAGGAAGAAGTTTCAAGCCACTTTTGACACTGCCCGGGTATTACAAATGTTGATAGGAAGGATCACCCCAGATTCAGAGAACTGAGGAGTGGATTCATTTTTTCTCATTATGGTATACTGTAATGCCTCATGGTATACAGTGACCAACCCCTTCTGTTGGATTAAGTTACATCTCTGTTAGCATGAGGCTGTATTTATTTTTTTCTTTCTTTTTTCTTTTTATTCTTGTTCATGACTCTTACTGTTGTTGACATTGTGTTCATCTAGGGAATTCACTCAACCCAAGCATTCCACTTATCTCTCATGGCAGCAAGTTTTTCATGCCATTGTCTGGGGCATTTAATCTCTTTGTCATTAAATCTAATTTACTGTTAAAGTTTCAGAATTTATGTAATGACATTGTTCTACAAAATATTGATCTTTTTTGTGTGTCACTCCATAAGCTTCTCAGAGACTCACCATGATACTAACTTAGTCCTGCATAGTGCAGCAGAAATTATCAGTCCCTAATAAGCTTCAAGTTGACAGAGGTTGATGATATCTTTTGAACCAAATTCTCCATTTATTTTCAGAACAGCCAGAACATATATGAATGAAAAATTCAGTTGCAGTTGTTAGTTGTTATCCTAGTTATAACATCTAGGAACATCAGGATTTTAATCACATAACAGTATTAGTCCTTTCTACCAAGAGAAATGTATGTACTATCTCTTTGCACCCACTTGTTGTCTCATCAACCCAAGGTACACAAACAGTGGTATTACTCATCTCCATGCAAGACAGTGGTGAGGCACAGACTCCTGCTGGCCCCATAGTCCTTAGCATGGAAACCTGACATTGAGTGCTTAAAGCCATTTTCTAGGATGCATCCAAAACTTGTGTATTATGTCTGAAATATTGTTAATCTACAATGCGGAATACCATACAGTATTCTTAATTGGTGCAAGTAACTGATGAATGAATGCTAAATTGCAGGACTTTCATATGGCCACAGTTTCAGTGGAAGTGAAACAGATGTGAGCACCTCAACAGAAAACTTAAGCCCAGAGGAACAGTACGCCCTGGCTCACACACAACGTCAGGAGCCTCAGGGGCAGGAGAATGTTGGAAGCACCACCGGCACCATGGCCAGCTCTCACTTCACCCAGGCATCAGACTTAGCCACCTCTGTAGGGCTTAGCATGTCTACAGTTAGATCCAGCGAGTGAGTAACGTTGTACTATTTTTATTTTATAACGATTAGCCTATGGTGATAGTTAATACGTTAAGGAAGCATCACATGATGACCTTCACCTTTCACTGTTTGTTTTTTTATATATTGTCAGAGCAATATCTCTCTCATTGTAATCAGTCTAATATATTTAGGTAGTTCCTTGATGCTTTCCTGTTTGCAGTGGTTTGCTGTAAGAGTCAGAAAAATTGATAAGATGGTTTGGCATGTATATTGTTTTGCTTGGATTTAAAAAAATGACCACTAAGAGAACAAAACTTTTATGAATTTTTTATTACGGTACTGGCACTTAACCTCTTTTGAACCGAGGTTGCAGTGTGTGGGATTTGGCGGGATGGGTACTCAGGGGGATGGCCTTCCGCCTGTTGGCTCTTTGTCATGAAGCTTATAGATCTTTACCTGGTAGCTCCTTCCATAATTTAGTTTTGAAAGTGGCCAATTTTGTCCTATATTTGGCCTGTTGGACCAAAATAGGTTAATATATGTTAAGGTCACACACACACACACATGCACACACACACACACACACACACATATTCATATACTGTATATATATTGTGGTAGGTGGGGGCGCTTACCACCATCCATTCACTCTATGTAGTGCTGCTTTGGGTGTCAGCCATTTCCTTTCTTCCATCCTTCCTCTTCTGTTTTTCTTTCCTTCATTCTTTCCTCTTTCTTCTGCCTGTGGGTGACTTTACACTCCCTCTTCTGTCTTTCTTTCCTTCATTCTTCCCTCTTCCTTCTGCCTGTGGGTGACTCTACACTGAGTGACAAGCCAAATGGTTTCTTGCACACCAGGAAACCATTTACTACTCTGGATGGTAAGCATATAATCAAATTATGGCACCTGGTGGTTTAGTGGGTAATTAAGGTGCTCCAGTCGGATTGAGCCTTTGTAGGTTTATATCCAAGGGATGGTTGTGGTTTATTGCTCACATAATGCCACTCAGGGATGAGTGAGGCTAATCACTGTCGTCTTAAATGTTAGGATCAACTTGCCTAGCCCCTGGTTCCTAAGCTCCTTATGGGGCAACATAGGATTGGATGATGGATGCATGCACGTACAGTGGAACCCTGGAATTCGTATGCCTCTCTACTTGTACAATTTGGTTTTCGTACAGCTTTTACATCCAAAAATCGCTCCAGTTTTCGTACGGCGTCCCGCTATTCGCACTAAGAGAAGCAGCGTCGTAAGTGCAACTTGGTCGCCAGTCCCTCTTTGTCTTCTGCCAGCTATGGATCAGTCATACAGGCTCCATTAAACTTTATGGTAAATTACGTTTTTTTGTTAGAAAATTGTACATAATCATGGACCCTAAGAAAATTAGTGAGTCACCTGGAGCTAAAAGAAAAGCAATTGTTGTTTTCATTGCTATTCTTTTAGCTCCAGCTGACTCACTAATTGTCTTAGCACCCATGATTATGTACAAGTTTCTAATGAACATACATAATTTATCACCAAGTTTAATTTAGCTTGTATGACTGATGCACGACTACAATTGAGCTGAAAAAAGAACTCATTGAAAAGTTTGAAAGTGGAACCCTTGTCTCTGATCTTGCCATTCATCATGGTATGGCGAAATCTACCATTTCATCCATTCTAAAGAATGTATTAATACAAAATACATTGTTTCTTATGGAAAAAAAGATTCGGTTTTCGAACAGTTCGCAAATCATACAGCCTTCAGGAACGAATTGTGTACGAAATCTGGGTTTCTACTGTATATACAGTATATATATATACTGTATATATATATATGTCCTTCTGCCTGTGGGTGACTCTACACTGAGTGACAAGCCAAATGATTTCCTGTTCACCAGGAAACCATTTACTACACTGGGTGGTAACCATATAACCAAATTTTGGCGCCTGGTGGTTTAGTGGGTAATTACGGCGCTCCAAACGGATTGAGCCGTTGAAGGTTTATATCCAAGGGGTGGTTGGGGTTTATTGCTCACGTATTGCCCAGGGCTGAGTGAGGCTGGTCACTCTTATCTTAGATGTCAGGACCAACTTGCCTAGCCCCAGGCTCCTACGCTCCTCTGTGGGGCGACATAGACCTGTCGTGTAGATGAATAGGATTGTAATTAAAATATCTGTATATAGTGTTTTTAATGTGTGTCTTGGATGAGATATATTCAGGTTTACTGTCTATCTATCTATCTATTGCCAGACGCCTCAATCCCGAACAGGGTGGTCACAAACAAATCGCCTCCATGTCACTCTGTCCCCTGCCATTTCACTACCATGCTTCCAACTCACACCCCCCCTCTCATATACCTCTCCACTCCATCCCTCCATCTCATCCTCGGCCTCCCCCTCCCTCTCGCCCCCTCCACCTCACTCACATACACTCTCCTCGTCAGTCTTTCACTCTCCATCCTCTCCACATGACCAAACCACCTTAACGTGCTTCTCCTAACGCTTCCCATCACATCCTCAACCACACCACAACGCTCCTTCACTTCCTCATTTGTTAGTCTGTCTCTCCATGTGACTCCACATGCTCCTCTCAAATAACTCATTTCCACTGCTCTCACTCTTGACTTCTGTCCTTCCAACAGGGTCCAAGCTTCACTGTAAGTTTACTGTAAATGTATAATATCAGCTCATATTAGGTACTGTACACAGCAGGACTGGATCTTCTTCTCAGAGGAAGAATGATAGCCAGAATTAACCCTTACCCATGCTGGCAGTACACAATCTTTAATTATCTTGCCATACTATTGACTTGATATTCTCACTAATATTGTCAAGTATTTGCTCCACTTCCAGTATCTGTCCTTGAATTCTTTTAGTGATTCTCTATTCTTAGGTGTAATGCATCAGTGAGCAGCAGCACAAACACCCTAATTATTCATAATTCAGTGAGCGATGACCCATGGCATCACAGGTGGACTCCAGGTGGCTACTCCACACCAGTGGCAAGCAGAAAGTCATTGTGAGTATGTTATGTCAAACTGTGCTTAATAGCAGAATTGTGTGATGTGACAAGTTTCATATAGTATTTCTATTTGTTTAATTAGGTAATATGATGAGTTTATGAAGTGTGTTTTGTTGAGGTCATGCAGAGAATTATGGTTAAGAACATGGCAGCTACATGTAATCATCCTCTTGTATAGCAATGCAAACACTATAATTATTTGAAAGATGAACTGATTTTAAGACCCACTTCCCACAATTTTCAGTGCCAGGAGGTTGTAAGTTGTCACTATACTAATGTTAAGAAAGAGATTAAAGTTGGAACAGTCTTGGCCCTCTAATACATGGTATGAAAGAGAGCAGAGTGTAGGCTGATGGTAACCAATGATTGATTCACAGTTGAAGTGTAGAAGTGTGAAGGGGACTGGATGGGAGGAGAAGACATTGTGAAGTGGAAGAAAGGGAGTTAATGAAAGAAAGTGAAGTGGAGAAGAGGGATATGACATGAAAGGATGTGAAGTGAAGGGAAGTGGTGGGGAAAGTAAAGTGAAGTGGATGAAAGTCTAAAAAATAGGGAAATGACATGTAGAGGAAATAAGTGGAAAGGGAAATGAAAAGGTGGGGAGAGAGAGAGAGAGAGAGAGAGAGAAAGAATTACAAGGAAAATTTAGTATCTCAAAGGTCATGTAGTCCATATTGAGGAGATGTTTTGTATTTTCATGGGAATGCATATCCAGTTCACACATTATAGTGTTAGTAAGATCCTATCGAAGTTTATTTTAAACAGGTCTACTGTAGTTCTATTAACAACATCCATGGGGAGTGCATTCCAGGTGGAGCAGATCTTGTATTTGAAAAAGTTTTCACTAATGTTGGTGTTCAATCTTCTCACTCCTATCTTAAATGTCAGGACCAGCTTGCCTAGCCTTGGACTCCTACGCTCCTCATGGGGCAACGGAAGCTTGGATGATGGATGGATGGGACTTGCAGCTTCCAACCATGGTTGCATGTTGAGTTCATGTTGAGACTGAACAATTTTCTGTTGTCAAGATTGTCAAACCCACTCAGTATTTTAAACAGTTAAATGAGCTGACATGGTCCACAAGTTTTTAGTTAAAACAGTCCCAGAGCCCTCTGGGACTGTTTTTGTTATAAACTAGATATGCTGGAAAGTGTTAGAAGTACTGTACTCTGAGATAGTTTGACCATGTTGAGAGAATGGAGAGTGAGAGGTTGACTTAAGAGTGTGTGTGAGTGATGTGGAAGGGGAGAGGGGGAAGAGAGACTGAGGATGAGATGGAGGGATAGGCTGGAGAGGTATATGAGTGAGAGTGGTGTGAGTTGGAGAGAGTGCATCCTAATGGTGGACAGGGTGACATGGAGTGATTTGCTTATGGCCATCCTTTCCTGGATGAAGCCACCTGGCTATAGGAAGATAGATGCCCCTTCATTCCTAACACATTATGTCTTGCAGAATTTTCATGGTAATTATGGTGTAGTGCATCCTTGAATGCAATTCCTTGGGGGGCTAGGTTTATGATTGATGAGTAGAGAGGAAGGATGAGACTGGAGTGTATTGTTTTGATGAGGAGGGGTAGTTTGATATGGTTTGGGCATGAGGAGCGGGTGGAGGATGACAGTTGGGTGCGGAAAGTGAGAATTGTGAATGTTGGAGGTAGGGTTGTGAGAGACAAACCATAAAAAATCTGGGATGAGGTCAAAGAATGTGACCTCAGGGATAAGGGACTGAATAGAAAGGCTGCCAGAGATCAAGCAGTGTGGAGAGCTGCTATTAGGTACCAAGGCTGAAGCATGCAAGCATATTGGATCCTTCATAACGATAATGATGATATGATACAATCAGGGCACCTTTGGTCATGCAATTTTACAAACACAGTAGACCAATGATAAGAGAGCACTGTATTGATTTTTAAGGTTTTGCATGATACATTATCCATTGAAATGGTCACAGGGAGATCCACTGAAGTGTAATGTCAGTGTATGGACTGTGTCTAGTTGATGGTCTATGAAATGTATTGGAAGTCTGTCATCCTGAGTTTATGAAATTTACATATACTTGTATTTAAATAAATCAGACACAACTTGAACAGTCATTAGTAATGTATATACATAAGAGGATTACAGTATTCCTAGGCAACATTAAAAGTTCAGTGATAAGTTAATATGGATATTATGTGGATGTGTTCATACTGACGAATGCAGAAGGGATGAATAGAGTTAGGGAAGTTGGAGAGGTTGCAGGAGAGAATAGATGTGAGACTAATCCCAGACTAGGAAATATTTTGCACATAGGTTTTTTTCCTACAGGTGTTAGATGGGTGGCAATCATCAGTCTGAGAATTACTGCCATAATAGTGAAGTGTGGCTGCATGCTTGGTAACTAGATATACAGTCATCACTCTGGGAACTCATCCACAAGTGAACAGTCAGATTTCAAGCCTAGACTCACATATTGTTACGTATCTTATTACACCACATTTCTTTTTTGCTCACCAGTTTCCAGCAACTTCTGAACAGTAATTAGCTAGTTTGGGCACATATTTAACTTCCAGTCCATAGAAAACATATGCTGCATCATGGCCAACCCCTTTATGGTGATTCATAAAAAGAAGCATGAAATTTGGTCTGATTAATTGATTGATTGATTTCTTTTAATCTTACCAGCAATGGGTTATGGTACAGAACTATACTGGTACTGTACCTTTTTATCATGATCGGTTTCCATAGGTCCATTCCTTCCCTTGCAGAATTGTGAGGTTACCAAACTAATCTACTTTAGAGACTAGGTAAATGACAGATGTACGATGATTCCTTTTAATGTTACATCTGGGGAGATGATTAGATTGTAATTCCATGTATACGTAAAGTATATTTATAATGATTTTACTGCAGTTTGCAGATTTGAAATGTTCAGTACCGGTATGCTAATTCATTGATATTAAATTTCAGGTCTACCAGTCTTCTTGATAGTCAGGATGGAGTACATCAGCTCAACATGGAATCTCTTAAGCTTAATTCATCCCTCCTTAACTCGTCTGTGCTTCCATCGGTGCTTGGGTCATCAACAGCCAACTCAAACATGCTGTCATCCTCTTTACTTAACTCTTCCATCTTGGACTCAACCATGTTGGCCCAGAAGACATGCGTGCCCACATACCTTAGCCAGAGCAGCATCCCCAGCTCTCCAAAATTGTCAACAAGTTCAGCCATGGGGTATCAGTCATCCACAGATCTTCCTGATATTCCCTCCTCATACCTAGACCAGTCAGAGGTATTAAAACATCTGCTAAGGAGAGAGGGTAAGGGTAGTAGTGACCAGAGTGCCTCCAGTTCCAACAGTGGCCTCAACCTTATGATGGAACACAGTGGCACCACCCGGGATCTCTCACAGATGCCACTCTATTCTGACTTGGATATGACCGTCAATTATGACCTCCTAAACCTACCCCCTCCCCCTTCGTATCCCTTGTGGCGCCTCAAGGACTCTGAAAAGCAAGAGGACAGGCCAGGGGAAGTGGGCAGTCATACCAGGGAAAAGTCAAGTTTGTCAAAATCTCAGCCAGATTTGACAAAGCTGAATAATGCCAAAGATGCCACTAGTCCAAAAGAATTACTGAGTCAGAGGTAAGTGACACTGTAGTTAATTAGTTAACAAAACACATGCCCCCCCCTTTTTTTTATGCCGTGTCCCCTTTTTTTTGTTTATTAGGGCTACTGGGTAGAGGACTTTGGTTTGGGAACATGTTGCACTTTATGACCAGATACCCTTCCTGATGTCTACCATTGACCCATGGGTGGACTCAAACCTCCAACCCTTCAGTCAGAGCACTCTAACCCACTGAGCCATAGTTGCTACAACTAGCTAGATGACAAGGCAAGGCAGTTTACCCGGGCACAGTGCAAACTCACAACTCTTTGGTCTTGAGTCTGACTCTCCATCACTGAGCCACCATGCCCCGATTTCTCTGAACATGCCGTTGATTATTTCTCCCACTACAATTTTTCCCCTCCCTGTTGTCTTCACCCTGCTGCACTGGTAGGTGTGAGTGAAAAAAAAAAAAAGGCAGGATGGTGATGATGATTACTAAGTTGTTTAGAGGGAAAAAATTTTCATGATATTTCTACATAGCTTAGGAGGAAATAGAAAGTATGTGGTGTGCATACAAGGTTATAAATTCGGAAGGTTTGTGTACTGTGTCCAGAGTATTCACTGAAAAGAGAAGATCATTATGAAGGGATGGATGTACTGTAGATAGAAGTCATGATGATGATGGTAATGATGATGATGATCGTCGTTGTCGTTGTTGTTGTCGTCGTCATCATCATCATCATCATCATCATCATCATCATAACCTTTTATCACACTTAAGGATGAGGTGAGGCAGGATCCAGAAAAGGAACTAGAAAATAAAAAAGTCAGAGAAATCTTAACAGCATGCTCTGAAACATGAACCACACAATCTTTCACACATCATTCAAGTCCCCAGAATCCTTGATTCACCTTACTGGCCTAACCATCAACACATGTTTTTTCTTTATAGGTGTGCTTCCTATAAACCTGCTAGACAAAGTAAATTGACTGTCAGGTTCTCTGTACGTAATTTATCCAACCAACTCGATCCTTTGTCAGCCCCCAAACCTCAGCAGCATTCATAGCACACATTTTCATAAACTAATGGTTTTAACGAAAGGGAGGTGGAGGAAAGATTCAGGAATTGGAGAGATGGTATGGGGCACGGCACAAGGGTTAAGAGTAAATGCAGATAAAGCAAAAGAGACGCTGTTGCCTCTCTTGACATTGAGAGGGCTCTCCTTCCATGCTAAGGGATCTTTGTGTGCGGCATGTGTTAGGAGTGTAATGCTGTATGGTAGTGAGATGTGGGCAGTAAAGGAAGAGGATATTCACGGACTTGAATGTACAGAAATGGCAGTGATTGAGTGGATGTGCAGTGCATCCTTGAGGGTGAGGTCAGGATGGACTAGGTGTACGACGGAAGAGTTGAGAGTTAGGCTGGGACTGGAGTGTATTGGTGTTGTGATGAGAGGTAGATTGAGATGGTTTGGGCATTTGGAGAGGATGGGGGATGATAACTGGATGCAGAAAGTGAGAAATGTTAATGTTGGGGGTAGGGTAGGGAGAGGTAGACTGAAAAAAATCTGGGACGGTGTCATTGAGTGTGACCTCAGGGATTAGGGACTAATTAGAGAAGCTGCTGTAGATTGAGCAGCATGGAGAGCTGCCATTAGGTGGCCAAGGCCGATGCATGCAATTATGTTGGAGCCTTCAAAAATGAAACTATTCACCATCTTGGCATTCCATGCCTCTTCCATCCTTCAACAAACTCACACATTACCAGTATATACAGTATTGTTCTTCTTGGCACCATATCTGCATCTGCTTTATTTGACTGTACTGTCTGACATTCTGTTTTACTGTGTTATCAGCAGACTTTCTTACCCCACTTTTTTTTTTTTTTTTTCTCCAGTCTGCCCACTCCACTCACTATCCTCAATAATTCTGTTTCCATTGATCTTCATCTTGACCATTTGGTCTCATGCCATACCAAAGCCTCACACTGATATGTTAATCAGGACTGTAACACACCTTCATGCATTCCTCTAGCGTCCTCTACTTTCAGAAATCTGTTGAGGATGAAGGCCCTCATAGCACCAACTACTTTTCTGACCTACATCACTCTTCTTTCCACATTGATGCACATTTCTGTCTCCGCTGTTAGCTACTGCACCTACCGTAGGTCTCCAGTGCATGTATCTCTATTCAGTTGCACATCACACTGAAATTCATCTTTCTCACTGCTGTCACACTACCCTGTATTCATATACTTTCAGAACATGATGCTCACAGACATCCTCAATACTCTGGAAAGTTACCTGGAATGTTGGTGCAATGAAAGAGAGAGCAAGGGAGATGGCAGAGGTATTGGAGAGACTGTGTGTGGATATTTTTTTTAAGAGGATAGGTGGTGAGGGCATGAGTGATGTTTGGGAAGTGGGTGGATAGTATGTTTAAGGTTGAGAGACACAGTTCAAGGATGTTTTTGAACATGGCAGTAGGGAGTGGGAGGAGCATTGTGGCTGTGATCTGTTTATGCTTTCCTCAGTATGGATTGAGTGAAGAGATAAAGGATACGTTCTGGGGAGAGCTAATGTATGTAGTGGCTGGAGTAAATGATTAGTGTATCCATATCTACTCAGTAAATTAGTGTGTAAAATTATTGCACCTTCTTTCACAGAGTTGTGTCTGGGCAGCAAGACAATGGTGAAGGTCCCATGGATGAAGTTGCAGAGATATTAGCTCAGGAAAACAGTGCCTTAAAAATGGAGGTGGACTTATATCATAGGAAAGTTGCCAAGTTGCAAAAAGTGAGTAATTTCGCTGCAACGTTAGTAAATCCAGTTCAGAGGCCCATAGCTTCCAAA
This sequence comes from Birgus latro, assembly GCA_018397915.1. NCBI lineage: Eukaryota > Metazoa > Arthropoda > Malacostraca > Decapoda > Coenobitidae > Birgus > Birgus latro. Next base: position 21,196 of record JAGKTI010001571.1, on the reverse strand, counting down.
CTGTTGTATGGATTCAGCTTCTGTTGGGCTTAGGTTTTAGAGGAATGCAAACCTAACAAGGTCATGAGAAGTTTTGATCCATTGTGTAAAATAATGGCATTGGAGAAATGAAATTGTTTACTGGAAAATTTCAGCATTTATTTCATGAATAAATCTGAAAAAAAAAAAAAAAGCATTCTATTTAGCCATTATTTACATGTTTCAGGTTAAAAAAAACATTCTGTTTACCCATTATTTACATGTTTCAGGGTTGAAGTGGTTCACAACTGTTAGCATTGTTCACACACACACACACACACACACACACACACACATAGATAGANNATTCTATTTAGCCATTATTTACATGTTTCAGGTTAAAAAAAACATTCTGTTTACCCATTATTTACATGTTTCAGGGTTGAAGTGGTTCACAACTGTTAGCATTGTTCACACACACACACACACACACACACACACACACATCTGGAAGAGATGAATATGAATATTTTGACTGAAAGTCAGTTTGGATTCAGAAGTGGAATGTCATGTGTCTCCAACTTGTTGAGCTTCTACTCAAGGGCGATTGACGTGCTACAGGAGAGAGACGGTTGGGTGGATTGTGTGTACTTAGATCTGGAGAAGGCCTTCGACAAAGTACCCCACAAGAGACTATTATGGAAATTAGAGCATATAGGAGGACTTAAGGGAAGCCTCCTGGAATGGATGAGAGACTTTTTGAGTGACAGACAAATGAGGACAGTAATAAAGGACAGGACATCTGGATGGAGGGAAGTAACAAGTGGTGTCCCACAGGGCTCGGTGTTGGCACCAGTAATGTTCTTGATTTATGTAAATGATATGGTAGATGGAGTGAACAGCTACGCAAGCCTGTTTGCTGATGATGCAAAGATCTTGAGAAAGGTAGAGGTTGAAGAGGACTGTAAAATGCTACAGGAGGATCTGGATAGGATATATGATTGGAGCCGGATGTGGGAAATGAAATTCAACGCAAAAAAATGTAAAATATTGGAAATGGGTAAAAGTACCAAGAGGCCATCATTGAATTATTTGATGGGTAATGAACCAATTAGAAAAGCGAGAGAAGAGAAAGATTTGGGAGTGCTGGTCCAGGATAGTTTGTCACCTGAAAAGCACATAAATAAGATAGTGAGAGAGACATATAAACTCTTGACCAATATAAGAGTGGCATTTCATTACATGGATGAGGAGATGATGAAAAAATTGATAGTGGCCATGATCCGGCCCAGGTTAGAATATGCAGCAGTAGTGTGGTCCCCACACAAAAAGAAAGATATAACCAAGATTGAGAGAATACAAAGAACAGCAACCAAGATGGTCCCTAGTCTGGCAGATTTGCCATACAGAGAGAGGCTGGAAAGGCTGGATTTGCCCTCCTTAGAGGAAAGGAGAAAGAGGGGTGACATGATTGCAGTGTTCAGGACCATGATAGGAGTAGATAAAATTGACAGAGAAAATCTGTTTGTGTGGGATGAGAGAGCAACAAGAGGACACGGAATGAAACTAAAGAAGCCAAGCTGCTCGAAGGACATCAAGAAATATAGTTTTCCGTATAGATGTATAGACCTGTGGAATAGCCTGGACAAAGAGATCGTCCAGTCTAAAAACTTAAATGAGTTTAAGGCAAAATTTGACTTATTGAGAAACAGAGACGGGACCCCACGAGCGTAGCTCATTTCCTGTATATCACAATTAGGTAAATACAATTAGGTAAATACACACACACACACACACACACACACACACAGG
>JAGKTI010001571.1:0-15005 GCA_018397915.1 Birgus latro | reverse complement strand
TTCATTCTCTACCTTACTGCATTCCTTTCCACCCTCACCTCTTCTGAAACAATCATTTACTGAAAAGGACAATGCTGGATGGTATTAGACAGTAGATTTTAGAAAACATAGGGCATAAAAAAGATAAGACCCGAATATATTATTTTTCTTAATAAATAAACGCGTTCGTTTAAGAGCCGTGGCTACTGCCTCCCTCAGCCCTGAGCTTGGGTCGGGGTGGGTCTAAATTAGGGAGCGTCACTGTACTACTAATGTTAAAAATTCTTGAACCATTCATACTGTCTCTGGATTTTGAAGAGCTCTGTCTCTGGATTTTGAAGAGCTCAGTAGAATGATCATATTATTGTTGGTAAAGTGGTCCAGTGTTATTGCAGTTTATGGTTTTAAATAGCTATACCATTTTACTGTAACTGATATACAGTATCTCCAGTTTGAATGCTCAGTTGTAATAGTGGATTAATGCTAGAATATGATGTTAATCATAAAGAAGTGCTATGGAAAGGGCATAAATCTGTAGTATTGTCTTCTCTATCAAACTATGTGAAATTAGCCACAAAGGGATGAAAATCTAGGCCAAGTTAAAGGGAGTTTAACTGAATACCTGACTTTACAGTAGCTAAGTAGACATTGGCTGCCTACCACTTACCCTAGGTGCTACTACCAGTCAAGTAATTTTAGGCCACAAGAACACAGTATTTACATCCAAACTGTGATTATAATACTGTAACGAGTTTCTCTACTTATCAGATGTTTTTCTTCCGGCCTTCGGCAGGTGTCATTAGTATAGTGGAGAAATTATAGCTCCCATGTTTTCATTTCATGTCATGGATATCATGAGATTATCAAAGATATGTTTTTTAAGCTGCACACTTTTTCCATTCCTTGCATTGTGATTGGCTAATGAGAGCATAGAGGCTCCGTATACTGTGTAGGGAGTTCCAGAGAGTAAGGCATCACCTAGATGAAAAGATTAATAGATAGATAAGTAGGTAGATTTCTTCCTTTTGTAATTTCCTTTTTCTAGATCCTGCTTGCCCCATTTATGTGCTAGTAGGTAAGACTGGTTTGACGATGACCTCTGTTCCAGACAAAGAGCTGATTGCAGCCAAAGAACGTCAGGAGATTGAGTTAACGGCCCAGCGGCAAACCCTAAATGAGCAGCGCACGCACATAGACATCCTTGACTCTGCCCTTACCAATGCTCAAGCCAATGTTGTCAAGCTAGAGGAAGAGGTAATTATAGCATTTATTTTATCTTTGTGTCAGTCACTTCCCCCCCTCCCCTCCCGTCTTGTGTGTCTTTACCACCATTGTCCTTCCCAAATCTATCTTTCAGTTTTCCTCATGTGGTTATCAAGGGCCTGACTGTACTAGTATCGTATTTCTTTGCATTATTTCCTTATATATAATTTTTTTTTTCTTTGTATTGCATGATCTTTACATCATTATTTACCATAACCTATTTGGGTGGAATACAGTAGTTTCTGTGATACTACTTCCCCCCCCCCACTCCATACTTCCTCCATCACATATAATTCATAGTTGCATTGAACAAAATGTGACCACACCCATGTTTTGTAAAAGTTGAATTCATTGAACCTTGTCAGTGGATATATGAGACTGAGTTATGTTTGCTGCTGCTGCAGAGTACAGTATAATCCCAGTTAACCGAGAAGCTTGGGGAATTTACTTTCCCGATTACCGATTTTTCCTGGGTTTCTGATATTGCTGGATATACATAGACTATAGTATTGCAGTTTATACAATACCACTCGTAACCAGGGCCACACTAACATTTTTCCATTGAAACCTAAAACACACCCAATTGACGCAACACACATGGTTGCAGTGTCTTGCGGTAGTGCAAAGTGCACGTGTTCTGTTTTAAATATCATTCATTACAGTATTTTATTCATCAAACAGAAAAATTAACCAAAGTAATAAATCTTGAGCATTTATTGGTGAACATATGATTTGGAAAGAAGTGTTCTGCAGTACAGTTATCACGACTCCTTTGCTCACAGCTGTGTATACGTTCCATGGCCTGAGCTTAACAATTTACTCCACACTTGACTGCCGTAACCAACCCTCACTCGCTACTCAGCTGTTTTGCAGATAATACGGTAAATACAAAGAAATTGCAAGCACAGTAATTTTGTCAAATAGCCTAAAATAAATGCTTCATTTCTATCAGCTAGTTTTTCTTCTCTGCCATTGCAAATGTGTTCTACTTTTATCTTTAGAACGCATTTTTTAGTGCCGACGCAAATGCGTTCAAATATGGCATCAATTTGATGACAATTCAAATACGTTCTAAGGTGACATCTTAGAACACATTTGATGACTGCAAATGGGTTCTAAGATGACAGTCTTAAAACATTTGATGGCAATGCAAATATGATTTAAGATGACATAGTCTTAGGACACATTTGATGACAATGCAGATGCATTCTAAGATGACAATTTTGGAACACATCTGATGACATTGCCAATGCAGATGCATTCTGATATCATTTTAAAATGCATTTGATGCCAATGCAATTGCATTCGAAGATGGCATCTTAGAACACATTTGATGACAATGCAAATGAGTTCTAAGATGACATAATCTTAGAATGCATTTGCATTGGCCGAAAAGATAAACTCTAGCTAATAGAATTTTTTGTTGTGTTGTTGTTGTTGATGAAATTACTGTCCTTTCAATCCTTACTTATTTACTATATTACAATATTTGCAAAACAGCTGAGTGGCAAGTGATGGGTGGAGTGACAGCGGTCAGTGAGAGTTGGGAACTCGTGATAACAATACTGCAGAACATTTCTTCCCACATCAGATCACCTATAAATGCTCTTGATTTATTTCTGTAGTTTAATTTTCCTTGTTTTTATGAATAAAATGAATAATATTTAACAGAATGGACTTGCCAAGGTACGTTATGTAAGATGCTGAAAGCATATGAGTGGTTAGAGTTGGTTGGTTTGGTAAAAAACTGCACTGGTACCACACATTTTCAGCCAGTGAAAAATATACATTTTTTCAGTGGAATTATTCATCTTACTTTTCACACACACTCACAAATAGCTTTGGTGCCTGGGATTTCGTATCGTGACCATAGAATTTCCTACGTTAAATTCTGTTACCAGTCTTACAATGTTTACCATTTTGAAGACTGTTGCATTTGTACAGTTTTTGTTTCAAGGTGACCACATTGTGTTAAAATTAGTTTGCACTTTAGGATTCTGCATGCAAATCACGAATCAGGGCAACACAACACAACAGTGAGAGCGCTTGTTCACTGACGGTGGAAAGCTGACTGGTGATTTGTGGATGTATGTAGGGTGACTAAACAAGAGGAGGGGGAAGGGGAGGAGGAGGGCTGGGAAGGGGATTAACTAGGAAACGACCTTGACTGGAAATGCCTTCACTTCACATCCCCCAACTTCACCTAGTCTCACGTGACTAACCCGTGCTGGGGTGGCCAATGAAAGTGGCACACTTATATTATTTATATACTTGTCAGTCCATGAATTTTCCCATTTGTCTGATAAATCTGGTTGCCTGGTAACTGGATAATTGGGATTATACTGTATCTATACAGTGCAGCCTCATTATGAGATAGGGTTGCGTCAAGTGAAGACCTGTTGCAAAACGAGTTATCACATAAAGAGATCGATATAACATGGGTTCAATGGGGTTAGGGAGGTGACCTCGACTTTGAAGCCTAAAATGGCCTAAAAAACCTCTGCCACCCACCTGAACAGTCATCACCAAGGGTCCCTCCCTCCCAGGGTGGGGGACTGTTGAAGGACCTGGACAATCACTCCACAAAAAGATAGGGTAAAATATCACGTACTTCACACACTGCACTATCTGTAAAGTACTTGCACTATTATTTGGTGATAGCAATGGTGTTTCAGTGGCATTTCATGCACAAAATAAAATGAAAGGCAATGATCACAGCCATTGTAAACACTGGGCAGGCATCTTGGCTCAGTCAGCTGTGTAGAGATCCAAAAAGGGGATGATGGTTACATAAGGTTGACACAATTTCCAGGTCACAAGTTTCAGTATTTCATATGCAGAAAGTATCGCTTCACTTAACATTGCACTTTGCACTATTTGTTAAGTATTTGCACTGTTGAGTGTCACCAACAGCGGTGTTCAAGTGGTCTTTCATGTACAAAATAAAATGAAAGGCAGTGATCACAGCCATTGTAACACTTGGTGGGCATCTTGGCTCAGGCAGCAATATAGAGGCCTAAGAAGAGGATGATGGTTATGTAAGGTTGACACAGTTTCCAAGTCACAAGTTTTGGTATTTCATACACCAGTAAATGTCATCATCATCATCATCATCTGGATCCTCTTTCCCACCCTAGGACAGGGTGAAGAGTAGCAATGTCCAGACAGCCCAAATTTGCCCAGTCAAATGGGCCACACTTCCATTTACTCATCATTCAAGCCCCCAGAATCCGGGCTCTGTCAGATGCGCCAAAAACATTCACCACGTTCTGTAGCTTCACTTAAAACGTAACTGATAGAGTCAGTAAATATCACTTCACTAATATTGCACACTGCACTGTTTGTTAGGCACTTTCATTGTTATTTGATGATAACAGTGATGTTTCAGTGGCCTTTCATGCAAAAGTAGAGGCCCAAAAGGGGATGATGGTGTAAGGTTGACACGATTTCCAAGTTACAAGTTTCAGTATTTCACATACAAAAAATTACAACTTCGCTTAATATTGCACACTACACTAGCTATATGTTAAGCACTTGCACTGGTATTTTGTGATAACAGTGGTGTTTCAGTGGTTTTTCTTGCACAAAATAGAATGAAAGGCAACATTCACAGACAGTGATCACTGGGCAGCCATTTCAGCTTGTGTGGGTTACTGCGTCTGCACATGATTATCAGGGGTAGCCGTCGAAAATATCATTGTCGTGAAATCACAATTAATTTTTTAACGTACCGAGACAGGTTATAACTTTTTATTTATTGTTGTAGCAATTAATCATGATGATGCTGTATGGTAGTGAGACCTGGGCAGTAAAGGAAAAGGATACTCGCAGGTTTAAACGTACAGAAATGACAATGATTAGGTGGATGTGCAGTGCGTCCCTGCGTGCAAGGCCTGGGGGGGCTGGGTTTACGATAGAAGAGTTGAGAGGTAGGATGGGACTGGAGTGTATTGGTGTTGTGATGAGGAGAGGTAGGCTGAGGTGGTTTGGACATGTGGAGAGGATGGGGGATGATAATTGGGTACAGAGGGTGAGAAGTGTTAATATTGGGGGAGGGGTAGACCGAGAAAGACATGGGACGAGGTCATTAAATGTGACTTAAGGGTTAAGGGACTGAATAGGGAGGCTGCCAGAGATCGAGCAGCATGGAGAGCCGCCATTAGGTGACCAAGGCCGACACATGCAAGCATGTTGGAGCCTTCAAAAACGAAACGAAACGAACGTAGTGGATAAGTAACTAGAGATGTTTTTAACCCCTTCATTTCGAAAAATATAATCCTAAATGTTCTCTAGTGGTGTCCAGAATAAAATGAAACTGATGCTGTGGTACTGAAATGAATACAAATGGTTTGCGTTTGCATTTGCAGAACCGCAGATTTAAAAAAGTTTGTGGATTTACAGTTGCGGATGGTAATTTTTTTGAGTTTGCGAATTTGCATTGTGGAAGTGAATTTCCGTTTGTGGTGCCCAGCTCTGGTGATGATGATGATTGTGATGGTGATGACAGTGATGATAATATTAACCCCTTCATTACCGCGCCTCCCACTCCCAGCCGCCCCGCTCTCCCTCCGTCAAACCGAATTCCCGGAAGTTCATGCGTGTGCATGGGGGGTGATCATTTATCATAAGTCCGCTGTTTTTCATTTTATATTACTTTTATATTCTCAAGTACATGTTGGCCACGAGGTACACTGTGCATGATTTGAAATACATTTCCTATAGTAGTATACGTGTAGGGATATATATACTTTACTAAACTTTCATTGTTCCTATAAATATAGACTTTACGGACATAAAAAGGTATATACAGTACTCATATGTTGCTCCTCGTGGCGTTGATACACTGCAGGATGTAATTTGGGAAAGTCCAGGTGAAGTGTAGGTAGTGGAGGTGGCCTTTGATCTGCAAACGGATCCGACAAGAGGGTGAAGGCAGGTCCTCAGGGACTCTGCAACAATGGCGAGCCTACAGGGCTGGGATTTGAGCAATTATCTATCTCGCTTTCATCACTCATACTCTCGCTATCACTGTCATTTTCTGGTATATAATCATCGTCTGACTCACTCACTGATGTCTGATTGAGTTTCATTGTCGTCAGACTCATCTAACTCACTAGCAAGCTTTGTATCAAATTCGTCATCAGTATCAGATGACGCCATGATCACGCAAAAACAGCCAAAAAAAAGACACACAGTCACAGCATGCAGCTTGGGGGATACTGAGGGGTTGCGGGTGAGAACTGGCTGCTGGTTGGTTGTAGGGCTTAAGAGGGTGGTTGTCATGGTAACCACATGCTGATATGCGTAGTGCAACTATTTTTTTCTGTTTATATCATACCAAATAGGTCTATATATATGCCCAGAACATTTGAAATAATAAATCATATCCAAAATACCCAAATGATGTCAATCATGGCCTGGCATGGACTCTGATATGGCCATGGCATGGCTATGACAAGGAGAATGACGTCAGAGTCAAGTTGCCAGTTCTTACAACCCAAGTCTCTCTAGCAACCCCAAAACCAACACTCCTACCCTCCTATACCTCCCTATGCTTATCAGGTTTACCACCGTAAACCTTACAATTATCGGTTCCTCGCCAGAACTTTTTCTAGGTTTACAAGCGTAAACCTTATCGATTTCGGTAATGAAGAGGTTAATAATGATAATGTTGATGCCAGGCCAGAATCCCATTTTTCACCTGTTATGACTGACTTTGGAGGTACCCCTTTCTCCAGGCTGTGCCTGAGATTGGTCTGTTTATTGTTCCTCCTGACATGTCGTTGAGTGAGGCTGTGCACACAAGAAGTGCTTGTAGTGACCAAATAACCATGCAAAAATTGAGTTCCCAATGCATCCCAGAAAAGAAGTTTAAGAAACATGTCACATGGGATTCACTTTGAATGGGGGTGGCAGAACTGGTAATGGCAGGCAGTGAACTCTAACTTCATCTCTCAGAGTCTGGGTGATTCCTTCATCACGTAAAAAAATGTCTGGGTAATGTCATAAAGTATGGTAGGTAAATGCATGTTTTTCAGGATGCCTCCAGATTCACTTGCTGTGTATAAAAAATGGGTTATGAGTCATAGATAAGCATTTTGTAATCTTATTGAATGGGAGGGGTTTAGATTCTGATCTTTCCTTAAATAACACCTGGTTTCTTAAGGGTGTACATATCTACAAAGCTCTAGTTTCGTGCAGTATATGTAATGAAAATCTGACCATATATTTATGCTGTATTGTAATGTAAACTGTTAGTGCATATTGCTGTTAGTGTGTGTGTGCACACACACACCTGTTATGTCACGAGTGGTGACGTCACCAGAAGGGTCCTACGGTGTGCAGTTGTCACCAGAAGGGTCCTACGGTGTGCAGTTGGGGGCCTTGGGGCCCGGTTAATTCGTGGTGTGAGGCCGGTGAGTGCGGTTTGTCTTCTAATACTGATAGCAGAGCGTAGTTCCGACATAATGGTGTCGTGTTCAACTAAGTGGTCTCCAAATCTTGAAAATGATTCTGCCTATGAGAGTTGGAAGAAGGACATCGACATTTGATGCGAACTGTCGGACGTACAGAAAAAGAAGCAAGCCTTAGCTATTCACCTTTCATTGTCAGGAAGAGCAAGGGTGGCGTCTTCGGAAATTGATGCGGCTGATTTGAAACAAAAGAATGATGTTCAGACCTTGTTGGAAAAACTAGACAGTTTATTTCTCGTGGACAAAGGACGTCGGCAGTTCACAGCTTTTCATGAATTGTACAACTTCAGAAGAGCCGGTGATATGAACATTCGTAAGTTCGTGGCAGAATTTGAGCATGTTTATTTCAAATTTACAAAGCAGGACATGGCACTGCCAAAGTCTGTGATGGCTTTTATGCTCTTAGCCATATGCAAACTTTCAGACAGTGAGCAACAACTAGTGATGTCTGCGATAACTGAGGTGACATACGAAAACATGAAATCTGCCCTGAATCGAATTTTCGCTGGTGTAATTGGCGGGCAGAAAAACGCATTGGTGCCTGCCAGTGAGATGAAGAGCGAACCGGTATTTTGGAGTGACGAAGTTGGGGGTGAGGAAACGTTTTACGTTAGAGGTACTCAACGAGGACGGAGAATGTTGCGGGATGGTGCAGTATGTGATCGAGGTCGTGGTAGTGGCCGATATTCAACCGTATCTACTAGAATTCCTCAACACTCATCCACCGGCATGAAACAGAACCCACTTGGGTCCGACGGAAAGGTATCGAGGTGTTTAGTATGTGATTCCAGATTTCATTGGGCACATGACTGTCCGGATGCATACAGAAACAGTGGCAGTTGAGAAGAAAATTCTGAAACAGCCATCAGTCATTATGGGCTATGCGGTTGATGCCGCTAGTAGAGGTAAATTACAGACTCTAGTAGAAGATTCTAAGGGATGTGCTGTTCTAGACACAGGGTGTTCTACAATTGTATGTGGAACTGAGTGGATCAGTTGCTATCTAAGTGAGCTCACTGATTACAAACGTGGAGCTATAAGAGTAGAAGCGTCATCCTCAACATTTACTTTTGCTGATGGTGTCACAGTTTCTTCCCTCAAACGTGTTACTCTGCCCTGCTACATTGGAAATATGTGTGTTCAACCATAGTGACTGATGTTCTGAACTGCAATATTATCTTGGTGCTGGGTAAACATTCCATGAAAAAAGCAAAAATGTTGTTTAACATTGGAAGTGACCAGGTCACAATTTGTGGAACTATCATTAATTTGAAGGCCTCATCTTCAGGCCATTACTTGCTTCCAATTTCTTTATGACTAGGTCATGAATTTTGTGAAACAATCACGCTGGCATCTCTTCAGGGTGATGTAGAAAAAACGGCTTTGAAGCTTCACAGACAATTTGGACACCCAACATCGGCGAAACTAGTTAAACTGATCAAAGATGCGGGGATTAAAACTTCAGAACTGGAGTGGGCTATCAAGGCTGTATCTGATCCTTGTACAGTCTGTTGCAGATTCAAGAAAGCCTAGGCCCGACCCGTAGTCAGTTTGCCCATGGCATCAAAGTTTAACGAAGCCATAGCCATGGATTTGAAAGCTTGGGGAAGGCATTATTTCTTAGTCCTTGTTGATTTGGCGACCAGGTATTGTAATGCGATAGTAATCACAGACAAGTGTGCACCCACTATCATCAAAGGAATATTTTGGAGCTGGGTTGTTGTGTTTGGCGCACCTGGAAAAATTCTTGCAGACAGTGGTTGTGAATTCAACAATGCTGAAATGCTAGCATTGGGAGAGGCCTTCAGTATCAAGATCATGACAATGTCTGCAGAGAGTCCATGGAGCAACGAAGTCTGTGAGCATCAAAATGCAGTCATTGGTGACATTGTTAGGAAGATAATGGACGATAGCCAGTGTGAATTGGATGTGGCCTTGGCATGGGCAGTATCGGCAAGAAATGCTCTCACCATTTACGCAGGTTTTTCTCCTAACCAACTTGTTTTGGGTCAAAACCCTGGCCTACCTAATGTGTACACAAATGATCCTCCAGCCTTGGAACCTACTTCACCATCGAAAATTGTGAGAGACAACTTGAACGCTCTTCATTTAGCAAGATAAGAGTTTATAAAGACTGAATCAGTTGAACGTTTGGTTAGGGCTCTGCGGCACAACATATGTTTGAGTGACTTAAACGACATCCGAATTGGAGATGAAGTTTCCCACAAAAGAAATGACAGTCATGAGTGGCACAGTCCTGGAATTGTAATAGGCAGAGATGGGAAGCAAATTCTGGTGAGACACAGTGGTGTCTACGTGCGAGTGCACGTGTGTTGTCTAGCGCGTACGCCAGAGCAAGATACAGTACTACAGTTGAGGGCAGTGTCAGCGGTGAGGAGAAGAACAATGTTGTCCAGGAGAAGCCTAATAATGATTCTTTGCAAGTTTTGAATGATTATCCACCAGATGATGAGTCGGAAGATGGTGCGGTTCCGATTGATGAGCCTCCTACAGTTTCTATTCCAGTTAATTAGCCTCCCAAAGTTTCTGTTGGTCAACATATAAAGGGAATACATTCTGAAAGTGGAGAGTTGGTGTCTGGAGGGACTGTGAGTCGAGTAAAGCCACTGGAAAGTACAAACACTGCTACAATTTCAAGTTGGACTCTGACGGCAGCATTGATTGGATAGATTTGCTGAAGGATTTTAGCACATGGGAAGTGGTTGATAATGGCGCAGAAATGCTTGTTCTTTTCAACTCTGAGGCTGTATTATGCGCCAAGGAAAATGAAATTACAAACTGGCAAAATAATGATGTGTATGAGGAAGTAGATGATGATGGGCAAGGTGCCATAACGGTTCGATGGGTTGTGATGGAAAATCTGGGAAATGGAAAGCCTATTGTTAAAGCCTACTTAGTTGCCAGAGGATTTGAGGAAGACACAATGGATCTCTGAAAAGACATTCCTACTTGTTCAAAAGAAGCTATGCCTTTGGCACTTTTTTGGGCCTCCACCAACCAGTGGGATTGCCACACTATGGACATGAAAGCTGCTTACTTGCAAGGTAACGACATTGAGAGATTTGTTCATTTACGTCCTCCGCCTGAATATGCAAATGGTAAGCTATGGAGACTAAAGAAAACTGCTTATGGCCTTTGTGATGCTGCTAGGCATTGGTATCTGCACGTAAAAGATCAATTGTTGAGTCTAGGAGCTAAAGTGTCATCACTGGATTCAGTGCTGTTCTTTTGGAGCAATAGTGGCAAAATTGAAGGCATTGTATGCATTTCTGTCGACGACTTCCTTTGGGCTGCTACACGTGAGTTCAAGCAGCAAGTGATAAACCGCTTGAGTCAAATATTCCTCATCGGCAGTTCGGAATCAAAAGCCTTCAAATACGTCGGTGTCAATGTCGTCTCCAACATTGGTGGCAGCATAACGCTCGACCAATTTCAATGTGCTTCATCTTTGAAACCAGTCACGCTGAGTAGACATCGTGCAGCTGTAAAATCAGGAGAGCTGTCCGAGTCTGAGAAAACGGAGTACTGAGCATTAATTGGACAACTCAACTGGACTGCCACACACACTTGGCCAGATATTGCCTTTGATGTGTGTGAGTTGAGTGTGATTAGCAACCGAGCTGCCGTATCGGATTTACTTAGACTCAGTAAGGTGATCTTGAGGGTGAAGACTGACAACATGAAGCTATACATTCCAAGAATGGGGCCGATCGACGACTGTTGTATAGAGTGCTTTTCGGATGCCTCATTTGCCAACCTTGTAGGCAATGGGTCGCAGGGTGGTTTTGTGATCTTCCTACGAGATGCTAGTGAGGCAAGATGTCCTATATTCTGGCAGACAAGAAAGATCAGTAGGGTCGTCAAATCTACCTTATCGGCTGAGGCGTTGGCGCTGCTTGAATGTGCTGAGACTGCTGTATATCTTGCCAACATATTGCATGAGGTCCCTGGATGTGGAAAGATCAAAATAAAGTGTTTCGTCAACAACAAGAGTCTGGTGGACGCCCTTTACTCTTGTAGGAGCGTAGAAGACAGGAGATTGCGCATTGATATTGCTGTATTACAAGACATGTTGGAGCGAGGGGAGATTGATGAAGTATCTTGGGTGGATACATCGCAACAACTGGCGATTGTCTCAAGAAAGGTGCCTCGACCGAGCGGCTGCGTGCAGCAGTCAACCGAGACTAGAAGGATTATAATACTTCAAGAGACATCACATATCTGTATGTGGCCACAGACTGGGTCTTGATAGTAATTAAACAAAAGTCTATGTATTGGATGCATAGTGCGTATCGGGTGTTGATGGTACTCACACAAAAGTCTATGTATTGGATACATAGTGTGTATCAGACGCCAATAGACTATCCAGCTTCGTCCTTGGAATCTTTTGTCAAATTAAGAAGAGAGGACGAGTGTGTTAGTGCATATTGCCGTTAGTGTGTGTGTGTGTGTGTGTGCACACACCTGTTACGTCACAGCGGTGACGTCACCGAAAGGGTCCTGCGGTGTGTAGTTGGGGGCCTTGGGGCCCGGTTAGTTCGTGGTGTGAGGCCGGTGAGTGCGGTTTGCCTTTTAATAACAAGCAGTCCCATACATACCTTTCAGATTGTTTGAGGTCCAAGGCTAGCATATCATAGTCCATTGTATTTAATTTGTAGATTTTATATGACAGAAGAATCCAAATTTGTTTCTTGGATTCAAGTGTTTTGCAGAAGGCATAGTTGCCCCAACTATTCTGTCTTCCATCAGACCACCAGGTGTTGCATATTTATACAATGTATTGTGAAGAGTTGTACTACGGTAATTGGTAAGTGTACAATTAACAAAAAGCACTGGAGGAAAGCCTACACTGTGCTGTGCAGACTGAGTTCAGTAACTGCAGCATCCACCCGAGAGCCAGATCTTCCCATATTTCCCTACACCTTGCCATGGGAAATACCCTGGTCCGATCTTGGTGAAGCACTGTCTACCACAAGGAGGTGTTGAATCCCTACACAGTGCACTGTTTGTACTGTATTATACTTGTAAGATGACCTCACAGAAGTTGCTTACCTGTAATCTACTTGGCCAGACAGACTGGGTTCAACATCAACAACAACAACAACAGTAGTTAAGAAGAAACAAAAAAGCCAGTCCATTGGTACTCTGTGCAAGTTTTAGGTGCCTGAGATTAGGCTTTAGTCAAAAGCATTTAAGAATAGTTGACTGGTGGCATAGTGGTCATAAAATCTCCTGCCAGATGATAGACATTAGAAGATGTGTGTAGCACATGACTGTCACCCTTACCGGAGCCTCAGACCACTTAGTGTTTGTGTGATGGTTAACGACAGGACATCTTGTAAGTGTTTATCTTCCACCCAGTTTTGTTGACGTACTGACCTAACTGAACTGTGTTATAGTCAATCCTCAGTATAAGTTGAGAGTAATGTATCACAACTTTTTCCATACAACTGATACAGTAAATTGGGAGAAACTGACAAATCAGCTTTATGGGGAGCAGTGGGACTGAAATACACTTTTTTTTCTGTAATATAACAAACTGCGGAGGTAATAATAAAAGAAACTTAACATACCTTGTTTATACTGTATCACACTACAGCTGCGCAAGAAACAGAACTTGGTAGAGCAGGCAGGGCAACTGAAGAGGGTACTGGTGTCACTGCAGCTGGCAGGGGACAAGCGAGAACAGTCTGAGCGCAGCCTTAGACACAAGCTGGAGAAGGAGATTCAGCATCTTCGTATGGGCTCCAGAGAGGTATGGGGGCATATTTGTGACATTGTTAAAACTTTTCAACATATGTTCCTTTACTTACAACGTGTTGTAGTCGTAGTTGTGTACAAGCATGAGTTGTGAATAGGAGGAGTACATTTTGTAAACAGTGGGAATTGTAGATCAGACAGCAGTATATCAAGGTATAGGCAATAGTTTTCAAAAGTACAAGATAAAGAAGCCATTGCATGTGCAGGTATATTCTGTAGGATTTGAAGTGCCATTAGTAATGGATGAATAATCTGTGGTACCAGTGGCATCCCAGAAATAAAAGCCAGAGGAAGAGATAGGCAAAGAACTGATGATATTCTGTAAACTTGCTGGACTCAGATGGAACTAGCTAGCAGCAAAATACAGTAAACCCTCCTTATGCTGAACCTTGATTTACTGAATATCATCTTGAGCAAACTTGCTGAGCCAACCAAATAGTTATCTTGTATACTGTGCCATATAAGCTTCAGTATACTGTATATGGTTGATGCGACCAGCCCACTGACCTTTAGCGTAATTCGAATATTTGTACTTGAATAATAGTGAGGTACCTCTCAGACATCAGTTTTTTTACCAATACTGTAATCTTTCTTACCAATCATTTAGGAGGGCCTTGAGAGCAAGATAGGTGACTTACGAAGAGAGATTAGAGAAAAAGAAGAGAGGATAATGATCTTGGAAGGGGAGGTGACTAAGTGGGAACAGCG
This sequence comes from Birgus latro, assembly GCA_018397915.1. Lineage (NCBI taxonomy): Eukaryota > Metazoa > Arthropoda > Malacostraca > Decapoda > Coenobitidae > Birgus > Birgus latro. Next base: position 801 of record JAGKTI010001571.1, on the reverse strand, counting down.
CTACTTGCAGGAGTCGGCCATGAGGCAGCTGGCCATTGAGGCAACGTCACTTCCCAAGTTAGTTTGTTCTTGGTTGTTGATTTTTTGTATGTGGAGGTAATGCATAAAAGAAATTTGGTTCAGCTGGATTCTTGATAACTAATTTGTTAGCTAAACCCTCTTCAGCCAGGATTTTAAAACCTTTTACATGCTTCATATTTTTATAGCCCAGAAGTATATTTATCTGTCTCTGTCTATCTATCTATTTATCTACAGTAAACCCTCAATATAATGAACCCCGTTATTGCGAATTTCGGATGTAACGAACGGCCAAATTGCGACCAAACTTCCCCCGGATATTGTGAATAAAAGTTGCTAAATGAGGGGGAAGTTCGAGAATCACCCCACGGTGACAACAGCATCCCTTCCTGGCACAGTAAGTGTACAGCAGCATCACTTCTTGGCACAGTAAGTGTACTTCAACAGCATCACTTCCTGGCACAGTAAGTGTACTGTAACAGTACTACATTATACTGTATTCTCACTATAGGTATTGCATTTATATGTATAACTACATACATTATTGTATTTACATTGAATTCTCCATGTAAAACTTCATAGAGTTAGTTTAGGTAATGTTTGAGCACGTAGGACTGAACGACCCCTTATACTGTATAGAGGACTGAGTTCAGTAATCCCTCAGAGATACCAACCCCTTGTATATAGCGAACTTTTGGATATAGCAACCCACCCCTCCACCCAATTTGTTCGTTTCATCGAGGGTTTGCTGCATCTATATACTGTCTGTCAGTCTATTTATCT
>JAGKTI010001570.1:71362-82079 GCA_018397915.1 Birgus latro | reverse complement strand
ACACATGAGGCAGCCACACCACAATCCTCACTCACCATCAGCTAGCACAAGACACATGAGGCAACCACACCACAGTCCTCACGCACTATCAATCAGCACAAGACACATGAGGCAGCCCCTCTCCCGGTGACGGCTCTCGGAGCTGCCTGGAACCACTGTCTGATTCACTCCTTCTTCATTTCTGTAACATTCGCGGCCTTTCCTCTAACTTTCGATCTGTTGAGCACCACCTCTTCTCCTCTAAACCTCACCTTCTCTATCTTTCTGAGACTCAGCTGTCTGAGACAACTGACAGCAAACCCTTTTCTGTATCCTCCTACTTTCTCTATTCTCATTTCAAAGCCAAAGGTGGCTGTTGTGTATATGTACCCAACGATCTATCTTGCTCTCGTGTTCCTGAACTTGATTCTTCTGAAATCTCTACTCTCTGGCTTCGGCTCTCCTGTCATTCTCTGACTAAATATATCTGTGCTGTTTACTTATCTCCTAATTCTACTGACTATCAAAAATTCTTTGACTATCTTACTTCTACGATGGAACACATTCTATCCATTTCTCCTTTCTCTGAAATCTCCATTCTAGGAGATTTCAATGTTCACCACCACCTTTGGCTCTCCTCTTCTTTCACTGATCCACCTGGTGAACAAGCCTACATCTTTTCTATCCTTAATGACCTAGAGCAGCTTGTACAGCACCCTATCCATATCCCTGACCGCCTTGGAAAGAGTTCCAACATACTTGACCTTTTCCTAACAACTAATCCTTCTGCTTACACTGTTCATCTTTTCTCTCCGTTGGGCTCCTCCGATCATAACCTTATTACCTTAACCTTTCCTATTGCTCCAGTACAGCCTGTGGACCCTCCAAAGAAACGCCGCCTGTGGCACTTTGGAGCTGCAGATTGGGAGGCCCTCAGGCAGTACTTCTTTGATTTTCCATGGAATGATTATTGCTTCCATGGCCCGGAGCCGTCTGAGTGTGCCCTGCGCATTACGGAGGTTATTCTCTCGGGCATGGAAGCATACATTCCTTTTTCATATCCTCTGTCTAATGCAAGAAAGCCTTGGTTTAATCACGCTTGTTCTAATGCTGTACGCAACAGAGAGGGGCCCTTAAAAAGGTACCGGAGCCAACCCACCCCTGAATCACATCTTTTTTATATTTCTGCCCGGAATCGTGCTAAGTCTGTTCTTCGCTCTGCTAAAAATAATTTCATCCGTGCTAAATGTTCCCAACTCTCCAACTCGAATTCTTCTCGCTCCTTTTGTTACCTTGCCAAAAACCTTTCTAACAACTTTACCTCATCATCCTTCCTTCCTCTTTTCTGCTCTGATGGTTCTGTACCTATTTCTTCTACTGATAAAGCAGATCTCTTCGCTCAGACTTTCTCCTCCAATTCTACCTTAGACGATTCCGGTGCTGTTCCTCCATCACTTCCCCCCTCAGACTTCCTCATGACTTGCATTAAAATTTCTTCAGCTGATGTATTTTCTGCCATCACTGGCCTCAATATTAACAAGGCATATGGGCCTGATGGAGTCCCTCCTGTTGTCCTCAAGAACTGTGCTTCTATGCTTACACCCTGCCTAGGTAAACTCTCTCGCCTTTGTCTTTCAACTTATACCTTTCCTTCTTGCTGGAAGTTTGCTCTCATTCAGCCAGTCCCAAAGCAGTGTGACCATTCCCAACCCTCTAACTATCGTCCAATTGCTTTAACATCCTGTGTCTCAAAAGTTTTTGAATCAGTTCTTAGAAAAATTTTAAAGCATCTTTCCTGTCACAACCTTCTTTCTGATCGTCAGTATGGGTTCCGTCAGGGACGCTCCACTGGCGATCTTGTCACCTACCTTTCAGACTCCTGGTCATCCTCCTTTCGGGACTTTGGCGAAAGCTTTGCCATTGCACTTGACATCTCAAAGGCTTTCGATCGAGTCTGGCATAAATCTTTGATTTCCAACCTGCCCTCCTACGGTTTCTATCCTTCTATCTGTGCCTTCATCTCTAGCTCTCTTTCTGGTCGTTCTATAGCTGCTGTTGTAGAAGGCCATCGTTCTTCTCCTAGACCTATCAACAGTGGTGTTCCTCAGGGCTCTGTCCTATCACCAACTCTCTTTCTTTTACTCATCAGTGACCTTCTAAGCTGTACATCTAACCCTATCCACTCATATGCTGATGATTCCACCCTTCACCTTTCCATTCGATTTCCGCAACGTCCATTTCAGCAGTTACTTCAGCAAACAAGGGATGAGGCTATGGCACACCTAATGTCTGACTTGGCTTGTATCTCTGATTGGGATAAAAATAATCTTGTTATTTTTAATGCATCAAAAACTCAGTTCTTACACTTATCAACCCGACAAAATCTTCCTCAGGATTACCCACTAATGTTTAATAATGTCCAGCTCAGTCCTGCATCATCCTTGAACATGCTAGGGGTTTCATTCTCTCGGAATTTGTCTTGGAAAGAACATATTACATCTCTTGTGAAATCTGCTTCCAAGAGATTAGGTGTGCTCTCATGTGTGGGGAGGCTCCCCACATGCAGCCCTTCTCAATAGGCTGGAGTCAAAGGCTTTTCGTCTCATTAACTCTCCTCCTCTTACTGATTCCCTTCAACCTTTGTCTCTTCGCCTCACTGTTGCTTCTTTATCGCTCTTCTATCGCTACTTCAATGGTCACTGTTCCTCTGAACTGTCTGCTTGCATCCCTCCACCTCTACGACGGGCGCGTAGTACCCGTCTAGCAACAAACTCTCATCCCTTTTCTGTCCAACTCTCTAATGCAAGAGTTAACCGTTACTCCCAGTCCTTCATTTATGCAACTGGTCAACTCTGGAACTGTCTCCCTCTGTCTGTATTCCTTACTTCCTATGAGCTCCAATCTTTCAAGCGCAGTGTGTCCAGGCATCTCGAAATGAATGGATCTTAAATTTGGCTCTCTTTTGTATTGTTTTTACTTTTTCTTGGAAGGAACAGTATGCGGGCCCATGGCCTTTGGTTCCTTCTTCCTTGCATAAATACAAAAAAAAAAAACCCTCACTCACCATCAGCTAGCACAACACACATGAGGCAGCCACACCACAACCCTCACTCACTGTCAGGCGGTACAGGACATGAAATGTGATATCAGGAAACACTCAGCATCACAACTGCCCTCTTTCCCTAACCACAAAATCAAACTGTGTAGCTGTTTCTCAATAAAGATGTTATTATGGAGTGTAAACTGTGATGTGTATGGGATTTCTGGTCAGTAACTAAAACATTAGGCTATACTGTATGACATCAAATGTTATGCCTTCAAAAGATTAAGGTAACCTATCAACCTACATACGAGTACTTACCTATTAGCCTTTGTTTTCAACCCATCTCATGAACCTGTACACCAGCCTGTTCTGTCCTCCGTATCAAGTCATGTCATCACTAAATTATTAGTACATTAGTTAACCAGTCCATTAGAGTACCACAGAGACCCTATAGATATAAAAAACACTCAGAGCTCCATGTTTTGTAACTGGAAATTGACAAAATCGATGGAAAATCACCAAATTCGTTCTCAAAGACAAATGTAAAGGTCACTGTTGGGAATATCTTTAAGGGACAGGAAAATCTCAAAGTGGGTGAATTCTTCTGTTAATGATTTCACAGGCGTTCCTATTGGATCATCGTCTACTGAAGGCCCAACCACACTGCCTCCTGTGCTAACAGGCAGTTTGCCACTGAAAGTGAATGGACACTGTCTCGACAAATCAAAGACCAGGACATTAAAGAAACTTAAACCCATGAAAATCTGAAAGTACAATGTAAGAAGCTTCGCCGAATATTACAAACTTGATACTTTAATGACTGAATTGCAGAACAGTAGTTGGGATATTATAAGTACGAGCGAGATCCACAGAGAAAAAAAAATGATTCAGCCCCAAGACAGCAACCACCTGTTTTACTACAGAGGAAGGCAGAATGAAAGAATTAGTGATATAGAATTTCTAATTAACAGCAATCTTGCACAAAAATCACACCCTGAAAGTAATACAAGTATATGCACCCATTTATCAAAGCACAGGGGAAGAAGCACAAGAATTCTATGATGACATCTTCCAGATTATGAAGGAAGAAAAGACCAGATTTACTATACTCACGGGAGACATTAATGCAAACGTTGGCAAATTGGAAAATGGAGAAATCGGTATGCGAGAACTCAGAGTAGAAGATGGTAATGACAGGTGTAAAACAGTGGCAAATTTTGCTGAATGTATGACATGAAAATGATGAACACATTCTTTCACAAAAGGACAAGGAGAAAATGGACCTGGAGAAACCCAGGTGGAGAAAGAAAGAGCGAAATCGACTTCATTATAGCAGACAAACACAATACAATCACTAATGTCACAGTTATCAACAAAGTAAATACAGCAAGTGACCATAAAATGGAGGGTTGCCAGTCATATTCAATTTCAAAAATGAAAGAAAGAAGCTGATTATAAAAATTATATGCCCAATATAAGTAAGCGAAAATATAGCAGCCTTTCAGTTAGAAATAAACAACATAGTTCAGGCTTTAAGCTGAATGCGACACTGAAGAGCTAAATGATAAACTGACAAAGGTGTAGACGAAATCAGTAAAGGGAAATGAGTCAGCGAATACAACAAAGGTCAACAAGTGTTAAAAAACGACCCTCGAACTCATGAAAACCTCGCCAGAAGGAAGAACCTTTGTAGGTCGTGTCCCCGTCAAAACACTGTTAGGTTGTTAGGTTAAGTTATGGCTGGATCCCCATACTTTATGCTAAAAAGAAGTATCCTTGTTGTTTTACATAGATACTCAAATCTAATGAATGATTACAATAAATGACTACCATGATGAACAGCTATAGCTAACTTTAGACAAGATTAATCATGAATCACCACTATGATCTTGACTGGTCGTTCCCCACCAAAGCCTGGCTTAGATGTAACAGTGTTCCGCCAGCAGTTTGCCGTGGTACATTACCCCACCCCTCCGGCAACATTTCGGAAAATAGTATTTTATAAATGAATACAATAGATATAAGTTACCATTGGAAATAAATAAACTGATAGTTCCCTGTTCATTTTCACATATTCCTGTAATACGAGTAGGCTACTTTCGAAACCGTTGCCAGGAAACCTCATTTGTACATGGGTAAAAAGATTTGGAGTGCATGCTTGACCCATTTAGTGTGATGCGCCTTGACTCCTGAAACTCTTGCACATGTAGGAGCGTTGGCTGCTGGTGTGTTTTACTGATATTATTATAAGAGTTCACCCTGACATTAAGCTGCACAATCGGAAAGAATATCGTAGTAGAAAACTCCTGTCATACAAAGCAGTGTAACCGGGTTTCCGATCTTTTTTGCTTCAGCTGCTGAAGCATCAGTCTGTTATCTCTCCTTGAAGGTATGAGAGGAGCTTATGGATTTCAAGAGCGATCGTAACTTCAAACATAATTCAGTGAGATAACGTTAGATATATTTTGGGTAGAGGAGAAATGAGAGTACCCAAGTATCTCCGAGTGTGCTCATGGCGTGTCATTAACAATAGCATATTTTTGCTAATTAAGCTTTCGTCATTAACACTTCCTTTAGGTCTTTCTGTAACAGAGCCAGACATTAGGTTGCTTAGTTCCTTAAAAAAGGTACAAGTTTCTCATACATTTTCAGTGAATGTATCACATTTATTTTCTGAGAAAAATGTTTTTATAAAAATGTTTCAATGAAATTCTGATTTTACATGACATTCAGAACAGATGTTCAGTTCATAACCATTCTCGGCAAAACTGAGTTTATAATTCAGTGGAAAAATTTTATTTTGAGAAATTATTCCGTGTGTAGTAAGTAAATGTTTATCAGTGTATGCACTCAAAATAATCTTTATAACATAATTTTGTAATTTCTTGAAGAAAAAAGAAAAACAATACTTTAAATACATGGTACTGTACACCTAGCTGTTGGGGGTTTCTTTCCATCATTTGTTACAGAAAGTAAAAATAACTTAATGAAAGTCTGACATTTATCATGACAAACATTTATTAAGTATGCTGCAAAGTTAAACAAACTGAATAATGTACAGTGAAGTTAAAATGGTTCCGGGGCGCTGGCTTAGGATATGGACGGTTCCCCGTATTGAAGTTTCTAGGCGTTTTCCTGTTATTTCATGCATGTATTCTAAATAATCGAATGAATATTATAAAAAAAAATTGCCGCGGGGCAAGATAGAGCTGAAGTTTATAACAGTGTTAATTGATCATTGCCTGCATCAACTAGCCTCGACGGGTGGTGGTAGATGGTGGCGATCATCATCCATTCACTTGATGTTGTGCTACCTACTTCCTCCTAGCCAATTGTAATTCTCAGTATCTGCACTCCTCTTTTCCTACTTTTCCCTTTCCTTCCCATCACTTTTATTACACTTCTTTCCACTTCAGGAGGCTCTACACTGAATGACTAGCCTAACGGTTTCCTGTAACCCAGGAAATCATTGCCAGTGCTGGGTAGTAACCATAAAACCAAATAATGGGGCGAAGTGGAGCCTGCTATGGTGCCCCTGTTAACTTAGTAGAGAGAAACATATGCGGCGTCTGTCCAAGATCCAAAGCTCTACACCTGGGCTACTCAAGTACTTCAAGGGTAGGGCCGGATTATAAAACTCAGATTGATAGAAGGGCCATACATTTATTTTAGCTCCATTTTTTTTTCTTCTGTCTAAACGCTTACACATAGAACGAGAAGAAAAATTCATATATAATTTGCTTTTACATTTTCCGTTATACACATAGATTTTAAAAAATGCAAAATTTTCTTTTACATGTTTATTTATTTATTTGCATTCAGTCTGTCAAAAGGCCAATGAAAGACGACTCAAGGGTCGGATTGGGGCCGCGGGTTGCCAGTTGAATAGCACTGCGCTGCACTATTCCCTGCACCTCGCTGTGGTGAGGTGCTGTCAGCTGTGGGGCACTATTGGTTCACTGCACGGGATGACCTTGCAAGGGCGGTTGCTTCCCTGAGGTTGATGGATCTGTTCGGCCAGGCAGACTAGGGTTGATTAACAACAACAACAACAACAACAACAACCTTGCGTCAGTACATAGACGGTTCCCCTTATTATATGTTTTAAGACGTTGCCCTTTATACATGTAATCTGTTTTAATGAATGAGTATGATAAAATTGCTTACCATGAGGCACAGCCAGTTCTGAATAATATGACAAAATTCTCCATGAATCACTTCCACAACCTCACCTCGATGAGTCCCATTATAGACTTCAAGAAATTTATCTGTTAATTTTATTACATATACTTTAATTTACTGAATTATTGTAAGAAAGAATGATTGCTGTAAGCCACAACATTTGCTGAATTTTGACAGTCTTGAAGTACTTGCATCACGTCACTCTAGCTGGAGTATCCTCTCATTCTTTAAACTGCCCCTTTTTTTTTTATCTGCAAAACTGGCTGCGTTAGCAACCATACAACTCAAACCCTGTCATATTTGTGAAGTTACTAGAGTGAAGCATGCTTTAGTGAATGAGTGATCAAGCTCTTCTTACTGTTTTCCTTTACCCTTTGATGCTATTATATGAGCTTTTTGGAATTATTTGAATTCGAACTTTTAATTTTCCTTTATTGTCTCATAGTATACTCACGGTTATAACAGCAAACGTTTATGGGGAAACCAAAATTTACATTAAAAGGCAAAAATCTTGAATATGAGTGGTCCATCGTTGCTGCAAAAAATAAATAAATAAATAATTAACACATGTAAAAACAAATCTTGTGCTGAGAATTATTCAGTTGTAAATTGATTTCAAGTTTTACAGCAGCTGAAACAGAAAACCTTTGAAAAATACTTTTTTTTTTAATTCATGGAAATTTTCCCGTGTTATGGTGAGACAATGGTTTTCAGATTCATAAAATACAAAATTGTATTGATCTACCTAACATGCAGAGGGAAAAAATCACTCTTCTAGATTATTGGGTAAAAAGTTATTCGTCTCTGAAAAACGTAACAGTTGCGTCGGACTGTGTCGGGTCGGGCTGGGACTCATTTTTTTTTTCTTCGGGTATAATTGGTCATTCAGTCATACTGACAACGTCGGATGAGTGCGTCGAGAAAAGGCTGCACAGTCGCGCCCACATCATCCCCCCCAAATAAAATAAGGCATTATGGTTGGTTAACCGTAGGTTAAGCCAAAAGTTGTTTGGTACAGGTTAGCTGAATGTCAAAACACGGCTTTTCTGATGATTTTTTGGTTTGATTAGTTGATTGTTTCATCTACTCCCAAACGAAGGTGCGACGTTGCCGAATCATTTCTCGCTGAACTCGATCCATCGTTGCTAATATGACGACGTCTAAGTGTGCCTGAAGCGAAAAATTCGCGAGCGAGCCAGGGTCACTGTAACTTTCCGCCCATACGCTGACGGTAAATTTCGCTCGCTCGTAATCAGTTAGTTTATCAGTCCATTTATTTACCAGTTCACTAATAAATAACTCCACCTCCATATCACTTCATTAGTATACCAGTCAGGTAGTTCAGTCTGCCCGAGCAGCAGTCCATTAGTTTTTTGTGCAGTATTTTTCCACTTTACGAGTTCACTCATTCACCAGATCACCAGCGCCTCAGATCACCAGCCAGGCCATACCACCACACAGCTTCTGCTGAGCCAGTTATCTGTCAGTCAGTTTTGAAATGCGATAAGAATGGATTTATGTAAATGCGTCCGTTGACCAGGTACGGTTGCCCAACTAGAAAGTGTGAACAAAAAAAAAAAAAAGTTTTGCAGTATTGCTCTATCTTGCAGCTCCCCGTAGAAAACAAACATAAGTTTATGAATGAATCAGTCATACCTTACAGCCTCTGTAGGGAGAACCATGATTAGGTGAAATATGGAGCCTAGGAAAAAATATTATACTCTTCTTCAAACACGTTAATGCAGAGTTAATATGGAGTTTAAAATATTAGCATGTCATTAATATATTAAGATATTTACGTAGCAAATAAATACGGTGAAAAAAGCCGTGTGATTGGAAATAAATTATTAGTCCATATTAATTTTAACTGGCATCGTTGGTCGTGGGAGGAATGTGGAGGTAAATCGAGTGCTTCGTATCAACTTGACGGAGTCAGCAGGACTTCATACTGTATAATGTTATTATACTAACTTAGTTTACAATCAGGAAATCCCGTAGTTTGACTTATTTTAATACTAATTTATCATAATGGGCATGAAAGAGGCTGTACGTGACGACAGAATAATGACTACATGTTAGTCGTGAACAGTTAATAAGTTCGAATCATGAGCTCAGACAGTTCGAATCCATGAATCACCCTCATGAGGTAGAAGCTGGAAGAGAGTCATATGAATAAAATTCTAGCGAATAAATTAAATGTAGTTTTCTGGGTATCATAACTATTATAGGTATAACCTTAATCTTTTTTGTTTTTCGTTTTGCGTCGTGAAATACGGTGATTAGCTTAGGTGTGTGTGTGTGTGTGTGTGTGTGTGTGTGTGTGTGTGTTGGTGGGTGAGTGGGAGTGGATGGATGGATGGGGCTTGAGGATGAGTAGGATAAGAGCTGAGAGAAAAATTGAAAAATGGTAGGGTAGGAAGGCCATTATTCTTGTCCTCCAGCACATCCAACAATGTCACTGCTTGTGCCTCTCAATGCACACACACACACACACACACACACACACACACACACACACACGTGTGTGTGTGTGTGTGTGCGCGTGTATGTTCTTACCTACCTAATTGTTCTTACGTAATTGTATCTTTACAGGAATGAGTCAAGCTCGTATTGTCCCGTGTCTTAAACCATTTTTATCATACATATCCGTAAATTTATGAACTGTTTTGACACACACTGTTTCGTTCGGTAGTGCATTCCACTGATCAATTGCCCTATTTGGGAAACTAAATTTCCTTACATCTTTATCACCTCTCTTTTTGTTCAGTTTTTTGCAGTGTCCTCTTGCTGATAATTCCCCATAGGTTATATATTCATTTATGTCTATTTTCTCTTTCCCTGATATGCATTTATATAGCATAATCATGTCTCCTCTTTTGCTTCTCTCCTGTAGTGTTGGCAGATTCAATTTTTCCAATCTTTATAGCTTAGATCCCTTAATCCTGGTACCCATCTTGTAACAGCCCTTTGAACTTTTTCAATCTTAACTATGTGTTTCTTGAGATGAGGATTCCAGACTACTGATGCATTCTCCAAGGTTGGTCTGATGAAAGATGTTATTATCATCCTCAGCATGTCTTCGTTAATGTATGTGAATGCTATTCTCATATTTGCAAGCAGTGTATACATGTTCCGTACCTTTTCATTTATGTGGTCTGCCGGAGATAGTCTGTTATTGATAATCACACCTTAGTCCTTCTCTCTTTCTGATGTGTGTAGGGCTTTACTTCCTAATTTATTATCCCAATCTGGTCTTTTCCCACTTTTACCAAACTTGATTACATGACACTTGTCCACATTGAATTCCATTTGCCATGTATTACTCCATTCATGTAGTTTATTCAATTCGTCTTGTAGCTCTTTACAAGAGTCTGTGTGTGTGTGTGTGTGTGTGTGTATACATATAGACATACATATACCGGTATATATGTATATACGTATAAATGTATATGGATATATATATAAGAATATATATGTGTATATTTTAGAGAGAGAGAGAGAGAGAGAGAGAGA
>JAGKTI010001570.1:58697-71039 GCA_018397915.1 Birgus latro | reverse complement strand
AGCAGTTTGGAAATGAAAGACTTGTGCCAGACTCGATCGAAAGCCTTTGAGATGTCAAGTACAATGGCAAAGCTTTCGCCAAAGTCACGAAAGGAGGATGACCAGGAGTCTGAAAGGTACGTAAGAAGATCGCCAGTGGACCGTTTCTAACGGAAACCATACTGACGATCAGAAAGAAGGTTATGATAGGAAAGAGGCTTAAATTTTTTTCTGTTAAGAATAGACTCGAAAACTTTTGAGAGACAGGATATTAAACTAATTGGGTGATAGTTAGAGGGTTGGGAATGGTCACCCTGCTTTGGGACTGGCTGAATGAGAGCAAATTTCCAGCAAGAAGAAAAGGTAAAAGTTGATAGACAAAGGCGAAAGAGTTTACCTAGGCTCATATGCCTTGTTAGTACTGAGACCACTGATGGTAGAAAATACATCAGCTGAAGAAATTTTAATGTCAGCCATAAGGAAGTCAGAGAGGGGAAGTGATGGAGGAACAGCACCGGAATCGTCTAAGGTGGAATTGGAGGAGGAAGTCTGAGCGATGAGATGTGTTTTATCAGTTGAAGAAATAGCTGCAGAGCCATCAGAGTAGAAAAGAGGAGGGGAGGATGATGAGGCAAAATTTGTCAGAAAGGTTTCTGGCAAGGTGCCAGAAGGAGCGGGAAGAATTAGAGTTGGAGAGTGGACAGCATTTAGTACGGATGAAATTATTTTTAGGATGGCGAAGAACAGACTTAGCACGATCATGTCTCCATGGATGTTCAATCTGTATATAGATGGGGTAATAAAAGAGATACAAGGTAGGGCAGTGGATGTTGGAGCGGCCCTAGTGAGAGAGGGCAGTGTTTGGAAACTCCCTTTACTGTTGTTTGCAGATGATACTGTTTTGTTAAGTGAAGACGAATGGGTGCTGCAAGGCTTGGTGGATGAGTTTGGGAGAGTGTGAAAGAAACGGAATCTAGGGGCGAATGTTGGGAAGAGTAAAGTTATTGTCTTCGAGATAAGTGAAGTCAGTGAATGTACACTGAGGCTGGATGAGGAGGAAATGGAAAATGTGAGTGCATTTAAGTGCTTGGGTAGTGGGATGAGTAAGGATGGAAGTTTAGAGGGTGAAGTGCTTGAAAGGGCACAACAAGGAAGACAAGTTGCTGGTTCCTTGAAAGCAGTGATAAGAAACAGCAAAGTCAGCATGTAAGTGAAAAAGCTACTAAATGAAAGTATTGTGATACCAACTCTAACATATGGAAGTGAAGGTTGGACATTGTTGGAGGGACAGAAGTCAAGAGTGAGAGCAGTGGAAATGAGTTATCTGAGAGCAACATGTGGAGTCACATGGAGAGACAGACAGACAAATAAGGAAGTGAAGGAGCATTGTGGTGTGGATGAGGATGTGATAGGAAACATTAAGAGAAACACACTGAGGTGGTTTGGCCATGTGGAGAGGATGGAGAGTGAGAGACTGACAAGCAGAGTGTATGTGAGTGAGGTGGAGAAGGGGAGAGGAAAGGGAGGCCAAGGGTGAGATGGAGGGATGGAGTGGAAAGGTATATGAGAGAAGGGAATGAGAGCTGGGAGCAGGGCAATGAAATGGCAGGGGACAGCGTGACATGGAGGCATTTGTTTGTGGCCACCCCTTAAGGGAGTAAGGTGTCTGGCCGGCTCCTTGTTGTGGACAGCATTAGAAATAGCATGTTTAAACCAAGGCTTTCTTGCATTAGCCAAAGGATATGAGAAAAGAATGTATGCTTTCATGCCCAAGAGAGTAACCTCCATAATGCACAAGGCACACTCAGATGGCTCCCGGCCATGGAAGCAATAATCATTCCAGGGAAAATCAAAGAAGTATTGCCTGAGGGCCTCCCAGTCAGCAGCTCCAAAGTGACACAACCATCGTTTCTTTGGCGGGTCCAGAGGCTGTACAGGAGTGATAGGACAGGTTAAGGTAATAAGGCTGTGATCGAAGGAGCCCAACAGAGAGGAAAGATTAACAATGTAAGCAGAAAGGATTAGTTGTAAAGAGGAGGTCAAGTATGTTGGAACTGTCTCCAAGGCAGTAAGGGATATGGGTAAGTTGCTGTTCAAGCAGCAGTAGATCTTTAAGGATAGAACAGATGAAGGCTTGTTCACCAGGTGGATCAGTGAAAGAAGAGGAGAGCCAGAGGTGGTGGTGAACATTGAAATCTCCTAGAGTGGAGATTTCAGAGGAAGGAGAAATGGATAGGATGTGTTCCATCGTAGAAGTATGATAGTCAAGGAATTCTCCATAATCAGTAGAATTAGGGGATAAGTAAACATCACAGATATATTTAGACAGCGAATGACAGGAAAGCCAAAGCCAGAGAGTGGAGAATTCAGATGAGTCAAGTTCAGGAATACGAGAGCAAGATAGGTCGTTGCGTACATATAAATTACACAACATACTATAACAGCAGCTGTGACACTCTCTCTCTCTGTAAACTTCCAAAATTTCTAATCATCCTGCTCGAGGCTAACCCGCCCCGTCCCCCCGACGTACGATGCATGTCACAACTTTTTTTTTGCGCTGAGACCCACCGGTGTGCATCGTACGTCAGACAATTACAAGGCCCGTCGTTTGCACATTTTTCAAGATTTGTGGGGGATTTTTGGTAGGTAATTGTGGGAGACCTTTCTCTACCCCCAGCCAGGCGGCAACACTGCCTGACCCTGTGCAACCCCCCTCTCTCAGGGGATGCGCCATTTTCTCGCAACTCACCTGTTGGCAGTGACCTGACCAGTAAAGACACGTAGCACCACTGTCTCTCTGATGACGAAATTCAAGGCGAAAGAGATTCCTGATGTGGAAGACAAAGATTATGTGACACCAGAGTTAGTAATGAACAGAAGTAATGAGGAGGTCACATTGCCAAGTTAGGTGCAATATGTTGATGTTTTTCGGAAGGGAACAATGCTTATATCGCTTATATTATTGTGTGAAAAGCGTATACTCTTGTACTACATATAAATTCGTACCAAGTAAATAAACATCTACGAGGTTGTGTTGTTTTAGTCAAGTTTCCCTCGCATAGGGAGTGTATTTTATGGAGCATGGAGTAACAAAAAACAGTAGCCAGGTGTGGGATCTCTTACCTGTTTAGAATGTTGTTTTTCACTTCATGTGAGCGCTTTCTTGCTGATTTTTAGATGTTTCTCACCAAAAGCGATGGTTTGAGCCAAAAAAAAGACAAGTTGAAAATTGGTCGGGTTCTGGGGGTGGTTTGGGTTAAAAAACGGTCGGGACGGGGCGGGTTAAAACCCGGGGATGGATGGATTGATTGGTGAGGGTGGGTGGTTGAGTGAACAAGCTGGGTAGGTGGAGTGAGTGAGATTGGGTGGATGGAGTGATTGAGTTGGGTAAGGTGGGTGGTGAGGCAGGTTGGGTGGTCAGGCATGGTGTGTAGAATGGGTGAGGTGGATGGGTGAGGCTGGCAAAGCTTGAGATCTGAGTAAATAAGATAATTAAATTGATAGCTTGGTGAGGTGGGGCTGGGTAGAGTGGGGTGAGTGGGCATGTTATGTGGTGGAAGCGCAGGGTAGGTGAGTGGTTTTTGTGGGTGGGTGGGTGAGTGTGCTTTTTGGTAGGTGAACTGATGTGTTGTTTCAGAAGGAGAAGGCAGGAGATGAGCTTGCTACACTGGGCGATAGGGTAGGAAAATTACTTGATGGGTCCATGGGTGGATGAGCAAAAATAGCTTCATTGAGTGAATTGGTCCAGGGTTGGAACAGGTCCATGTGGGGAGAACGGGTCCTTGGGGGGGGAGATGTCCTTGGAGTAAATGGGCCTCACTGGAAGCCTAACAGGAGTGCATTTGAAAGGTCCATGGGTAAAATATGTCTGTGCAGGGATTCAGTGTATCCCCATTGGAAGAAATAGGTCCTTGGAAAAAAAACAGTTTCAGAGAGAAAATATGTCCATGGATGGACTATTGGTGCATGGGAAATATACTTTGATGGAGTAGGTCCATGATGGAATATATTTCCATGGAGGAAGAGGGCCTCAGTTCCACAACACAGTAAGCACCACTCCCGGGGCTTGTAGACTTATAGGTACTGGCAGCCATCTCAAGTGTAGCACTATCTTCCCAAAAGTAGATCTGAGCAAATGCTGACATGTTTAATGGTCAAAAATCCAATAATATCTAGACAGATGTTCTGTGTTACTCATTTGGGGAAGAAAGTGCAAGCCAGGGTCATTTCCATACAGCTGTAAGTCCATCTGTCCCTTTAAAATTCCAGCTCAGCAAACAATGGTTGGGGATGGTGAACACACCCTCAGCATGAGCCAGTGGTAATTACCGGCCAATGAGAACGCGCCCAGCATACGGCGTAGAGGCAGGCAGCCAATAACAGTGTGTCTCCAGGAATGAACACCAATCAGGATCGCTCTACCGCACACCATAATTCCGTCGCTAGACGGTGTAATTCCGAATTATATTCTTCAGAGCAGAGCATATTACCAATAATGGGTGACGTTAGTGATAGCTCAGCATGTAGTGCAACCCCTAACACTGGAGGATGACCTCCTACTAGAATACAAGTAATATTTAGGACCCACCACCTTCACCACCCACCAACTACTTACGCAGATGTACAGATAATTATTTGGTGAGTATGAAACCTAAACTTTATGGCAAAGGTGTTAGTGTAATAATAATGTGACAGTGTCATTATTATCTTTTTTACTTTTATAAGACATCACCACAAACCATTTTCCTATGTTCGTACTATCAGTTCCTAATCTTTACATTAACTCGCTAGAAAAACATACCACCAGGTAATTGTTCTCGTTCGCTTCGCTCGCTCGAACACCAAATTTAGTCAAAGTATAGACCCTGGACAAGTGCCCGAGCGAAAGATTTATCGCATCAGGAAGAAGTGGGGACAGGTTGGGAGGAAAAACTTCCGAACTATTTTGGATATCTCAGCCAATTTTGAAGATACAAGAAAGATAGAGCCAATTTGGAAATCACATAAAAATCCTCAGTTATTTTCATTTAATAGGCAACACGTAATTCCCAATAGTTTTTCCGTATATCGAGGACAGTCGGCTGCACAAGAAGTAACGGTCTAAGGTTGCGTGAGTAGCGTGGCAGTATTTTGATACGATTGCTGAGAGCAACCAGGTTTTGCTTTTTCAGCACAGATAATTCCTTCTGTTTGGTGTGTAATTTACCGGGTCGGTCAGGATCACTTGATGGCAGTGATCGTCAGCTTTTACCCTCTCGGAAGGGAGCTGAGAGCTCATATAGTCCGATCTATGGGCAAGGCTGTGACCTTCACACACGCACACACCCATCCCCTTGCTCAAGGGGAACAGTAACCACCCACTTCGTCAGTGAAACTTTTCGCAACCTGAGCGAGGCGCGAACTCCCGTCTACCAGATGGCAAGCGAGAACGTTACCACTGCGCCAGCGAGCGGTGTGTGTTTGTTTGTGTGTGTGTGTGTGTGTGTGTGTGTGTGTGTGTGTGTTTGAAAATTTTTGACTGAATCAGAGTCAAACTGATACAATGCCCTGATCGACGAAAGAAACTCCCAATTTCTGGTTTCTGACTCGAATCGGTGTGCACAGAGAGATTTGGTGAAAGTAATTTTTGTGAGTGAGCAAAAAGCAAAGCCATTATTATCCTGCTAGGTCCCAAGCCCTAGACCTAAAATTAATACAAGAGGAGTATTGGTTTTAGGAGGTGTGAGGGAATATTTTTGGAGTAATCTAATAAGTTCTGTTTAGTATTTTCAGGTCAGGAAATCAGAGTAAGATGATGAGCCACATGAGACAATATTCAGCACTGCCTGACTTGCTCACATGCTCGCTTGAACACATTCCACACTTTCAGTGTGAACGTCTGTTACATGTTAGTTTTATTAACACTGTACTACATAGTTAGCTAATGCTAACACCTTTACCATCCTTTGTCCTGTTAATGATAACATTAACATTTATTTTATTGTGTAGAACAATTTTTCTTTTACTCTCAGCATCATGTAACTAATGTACCCATTATCAGGCTAGAAAATTACCAGTACTTACCAGTTCCAGTTGCAACCCTGCATTACCGTTATCATCCACTGATAAGTTATTTCTATGACACAAGACTCTGAACACATAGTGGTTTACTTTACCATTAATTCATGATGTATGAGCGCACTTTGTAGTGAGAATGAAAAAAAAATGTCATGTAAGTTAAAAAAAAAAAATCTAAGGGGGGGTACAGTTTTCTCATCACAGGTGGTTATTACAAACCAAAAGTGATCATTTTACCATCAAAAAATTCTAAAGGCAAAGGCTATCAAAATAAAACAAAACCGAGTATGACAGGTTTATTAGTCCCGGAGCAACAAACGAAAAACTTTGACTGCGATTTTCTCTTTTTTTTTTTCAGAGGCATGTACAACGTTATGGAAGTAGGTTGATGGAGAAAATAGGTCCACTAGGGAAAGTATCTCCTCGGAGGGAAATGGCTCAGTGGGGAAATTAGTCAATGAGTAAACTAGGTCTACTGAGAAAAAAATAATCCTTTGGCGAATCTAGGTCCATTGACAAAAATAGGCTCATGGAGTGAAGTAGTTTCACAGAAGAAGAGGTCTATAGGAAAATTAGATCCATGAGGAAATATGGGTCCCAGTGATATTATGGGTCCATGGGGAAAACTGACCAATGGGGAAAATATTTTGATCAATGGAGGAAAAATGCTCCACTGTGTAAAAACAGTCCCTTACCATGGGAGGAATAATAGGTTGTTGGGGGTGACCTCTAGGGGGTGTACAAGGGAAGTGTAGTGACGACTGCAGAGGAACCAACAAATAAGATAAGGTGCTTTTAGCATTTTAACACCTTCTGCTAAATCACACCCAGCGCTGCTTGGCTCCTGTCCCCATACCACTGAAATTTCATGAAATGGAAAGCTACGAAGGAAGTGAGGGTAAAAAAAATGCCATACAGAGGTTAACAGCAGGAAATTAGCTCCAATTAAACCCAATGTGTCCCATTGACGTATGAGTACGTCACCACGTTTTGTCACGGTGACACCCGATGACGTTTTGCAATTGAGAGGTCCGTCATTTGCACATTTTTCAAATCTCGTGCATGATTTTTGGTTCATAGGCGCGGGACAATTTCCTCTACCCGCCACCAGACGCTGAGACTCACTGACCCCGCACAACCCGCACGTGGCCTTGTCTCGGTCACTCACCAGTTAGCAGTAACCCAGGATAGACATAGCACGCTGAGGTCTCTCTGACACTGAAATTCAAGCCACCCTGGACGCCTTCACAGGCAACAGTGATTCCCCATTTGATGACGATGTGGCGGACAAGGATTACGTACTTCTGGAGGACGAGAGTAGCAGCAGTGATGAGGAAGTACCGTCTCCCAGGAAGTGGCGCTATGTCACGTATCGGGAGGCTAGAGAACTGCCAACACGTGCACACACCTCTCTCGAGCCCCTAGAGGAAAGGGAGGGCGAGAACGAAGACGAGGATTAGAGGGTGGACGAGGACTAGGACGGAGTCGTGGGATGTGGTGCTACCTCGTGGTTTGGCAGGGAGAGGATCTCACATCGGGGACCTGAAGGGCTGGTGAGGAGGAGAAGCAGATATGGGCCTTGTGTTTTGTATGGGGAAAGCGGGAGTGGTGTGGCAGGAGTGAGCGGTGAAAGGGAAAATGGTGTGGCAGGAGTGCGCGGTGAAAGGGAAAGTGGTGGCGGGAGGGAGGCGGCGTGAGCACATGGTGTACCTGGGTGTTGAGGAGGAGCCTCTCCCTAGTACATCTTTCGCCCTGCAGTATTCCCTCACTTCCTCCCCACAGCCCCATGATGTAAGAAAAGGCAGGAAGGGGAAGGAAAGGGGAAGGGGAAAGGCCAAGGGAAGAGTAGCACGAGTGGAGAAGGGCGCCACTCTCCACCTCCCCAACCTTCCCCACCACCCTCTCGTCCCCACCCCGACAAAGGCAACGATGGGGACGAGGCTGGCGACGGTAGTGTGTTGTGGAACTAGGAAGCTGGGAGTGATTTCACTCGTATCATTCACCCCTTCACTGAGTGGCGGTCTGGTTGCAGGGCTCCAGGAATTCAAGCAGGCTCCACCAGGGTGGATTTCTTCCACCTGTTCTTTGGGAAGGAGTTTGTGGGCAGCTTTGTGGAGCAGACGAATTTACTTGCAAGCAGCCAGCGCCATGAAAGCGAGCGTGAGGGAACGAGATGCAGGCACTCCTTCCAGTATGATTCCTTAGCTACCAGATGGGAGATGTTCATCTTTTTAGCCCTGGTTCTTTTGATGGGTATTGTACGGAAAAGACAAATTCTGGCCTAGTGGACTATGGACCCTGTAACCAACACACCTTTCTTTGGGAAGGTAATGGGCCGTAATAGGTTTCAGCAAATTCTGGGCCGCCTCCACTTTTACGATGCAGACGAGCCTGCTAATGCTAATAACACGGATAGAATGAGGAGAATAAGGCTTGTATTTGATTACCTACGGGAAAAGTTCAGTTCATCCTTCTATCCTTATAGAGAACTTGTCATAGACGAGAGTCTCGTGTTGTGGATAGGCAATAATTCTTTTCGCCAGTGTATACCCAGCAAAAGACTGTTTTGGGTTCAAGATCTTTAATATGTGTGATTGTAGGACTGGTTATGTGCAAGACGTAGTCCTGTACACCGGTGCACAGACGGACATAGTAGAGGATCGAAGTATTGGACTCTGGGGCCATGGTACAGACAATGATAGAGGACTACCTTCATCGTGGTCACGTGCTGTACCTGGACAACTGGTACACTAGCCCTCTTCTCGTTCTGTACCTCCACCTACACGACACCGGAGTCTGTGGTCAAGGTTGGGAGGAAACTTGACAAAAATGAGTTTTTTTTTTCTCAAGGCTAACAACATCCTCGCCACCGCATGGAACCACAACAAGGAAGTTTGCCTCCTGTCGACGGTACACCGCCCCCTGATGCACCCACAGACTCCGTGGATTGCCGCAGCGAGAGGAGGTGCCACGTCTGGAAACCGGAGTCGGTACTTGACTACATTACCAACAAGAGACAGGTAGACCAGTCTGACTCCATGATTTCCAGTCTGGAGTGTGCCAGGACCACGATGAACTGGTACAAAAACCTCTTCTTCCACTTGCTCGATATCACGGTCCTGAACAGCCACTACCTCCACGCCATGGCTACGGGAGTCTCAGAGACCTTCGTGGGGTTCGTGAGAGAGCTGTCACGCGAAATCATTGCAAAATATTCAGAGGACAGGCCCCACCAACGCCCACGTCCCACCGCCGCCACACAGACTCCCCTGCGCCTCACCGCACGCCACTTCCCAAGCCTCATCCCTCCTCAACCAAACCCCCTGGGCCCCAGCGGCAGTGTCACATCTGCCTTAACTCCAAAGTTAGACCAAACACTCAAAGAAAAGACACGAAGTATGAGTGTGTGGAGTGCGACATTGGCTTGTGCGTTGAGCCTTGCTTTAGAGAATACCACACCTTAGTGCATTACTGATACTGTGATTGCGATATGATGCTCAAAGTGCTGTAAATATGCGATAATCTGATGCTCACTATAATAGTATGGCCTGTAAATATGTGATAATAGTTGTATAAATTGGAAACGGGTGTAATGTTAATGGAGAAGTATAATGTAAGTGGAAAAATAGAATGTATGTTGAAACATTAGTCCTATCGAGTGCACTCTCTTTGTAAATAATCATAAGGCCTGTTATTATGTAATAACAGTTATATAAAGTGAAAAGGGGTATAATGTTAGTGTAAAGGTATTATGATAGTTGAAAAAATGAAATGTATGTTGAAACATCAGTCATAGCGAGTGTGCTCACTGTGTAAATACTATTTATCTATCTATTGCCAGAGACGCCTCAATCCCGCACGGGGTGGCCACAGACAAATCGCCTTCATGTCTCTCTGTCCCCCATTTCACTACCCCGCTCCCAACTCACACCCCCCTCTCTCATGTATCTCTCCACTCCATCCCTCCATCTCATCCTCGGCCTCCCCCTCCCTCTCGCCCCCTCCTCCTCACTCACATACACTCTCCTCGTCAGTCTTTCACTCTCCATCCTCTCCACATGTCCAAACCACCTTAACTTGTTTCTCCTAACGCTTCCTATCACGTTCACAACCACACCACAACGCTCCTTCACTTCCTCATTTGTTAGTCTGTCTCTCCATGTGACTCCACATGCTCCTCTCAAATAACTCATTTCCACTGCTCTCACTCTTGACTTCTGTCCTTCCAACAGGGTCCAAGCATAACTTCCATATTTTAGAGTTGGTATCACAATACTGTCATATAACAACTTTTTCACTTCCATGCTCACCTCTCTGTTTCTTATCACTGCTTTCAACAAACCAGCAACCTTCCTTCCCTGCTGCACCCTTTCAAGCACTTCACCCTCCAGAGTTCCATCCTTACTCATCACACTACCCAAGTACTTAAATGCACTCACATTCTCCATATCCTTCCCATCCAGTCTCACTATACATTCACTGTACTTCTCTCGAAGACCATCACTTTACTCTTCCCTACATTCACCTTTAGATTCCGTTTCTTACACACTCTCCCAAACTCATCCACCAAGCCTTGCAGCTCCCCTTCGTCTTCGCTCAACAACACAGTATCATCTGTAAACAGCAGTACAGGGATTTCCAAACACTGCCCTCTCTCACTAGGGCCGCTCCAGCATCCACTGCCCGACCTTGTGTCTCTTTTATAACCCCATCCATATACAGATTGAACAACCATGGAGACATGACACATCCTTGTTTCAACCCAGCCTTCAAATGGAAAGATTCACTCAGTTTGCCATCCACACGCTAAATATAATTGTAAGGCATGTAAATTTGTGATATCATTTACATAAAGCGAAAAAGGGTATAGTGTTATTGGAACAGTATTATGCAAGTTGAAAAAATGAAATGTATGCAGAAACAAGAATCTTAGCGAATCATATAAGACCGATTTGGCTGAACTTGCTATGCTCGCTCAATGGAACAAGGCTTATATTGCCTTTGTTTTTGTATGAAAACCAATATATTCTTTTACTACATGTTTCTTTGTTCCAAAGCAATAAATGTATACCTGTTATGAATGGTTTCTCATAATAATACCTACCATAGCAAACGTGGCAGCCACAGCCGACATTGACAGAATACGGTACCATGTGTATGGGGCTTACCTGTTTATGGCACTTTTAGACCCAGATGACCACCTTCTTTATGATTTTCCATTGTTTCTCACCAAAAGCGGAGGTTTGAGCGAAAAAATAAAAATAAACATCCAAAATCTGCTGTGATTGGGGGGTATCAGTGGTGGACAATCGGCCGTGACGTGACGGGTTAATTTCAAAATACAGTACATTCATCTTTGGTACAGGTGCTGATACCTGGCAACACAATAGAACTAACATGGCTATTGATTGGTGCTGACATGCTGGCCGAGTGGTGTGGAAAGGTGAATGAAAGACGCCCAACAAAGACTAAGACACATCTGCATCTTGGATGTGCTCTCCTTACGAACGGTATAGACAGACTGCTAGTATAGTGCATTTACTATCGCCTGAAAAAGATCCCTAGCAATTTCCGGCTAGTTGTTACCAATATGTAGTCAAACTGGAGGGAAAATCTGACTAATAACTAAGGATATTCATTTCTACCACTTGACTGAGGCTCACTGTGCGAGTATTTCATGCAACCACGACTTATGCCAAGTTGAGTGGCCCAGTTCCATCGTATGAAAACTAATCGAGTTTGGAGTTATATTCTGAATTCATGTAATTAATGGGTAATGTAAAATTGTCATACTTCCTTTAAGAGCTGCGTCTTCTAATTATTACTTGCTTATAGGTTCGTTTGCAAAGAGCCCCAAACCATATCTTCTGCCATTTTAAGTAAGTGCAGAACACTTAAGCCTGTAGAGCAAGTTTATCTTTTCACTTTTGTTTTACTGGTTACGTCATTACATGCAGTATTTTAAAACAAGGTCTGCTGAAATATTAAAATACGTTACATGCATTCATAAATAAAATATTAAAAAGTGTGATATGAAATGAAGGAAAGCATTTCCCTGCATGGTATAGGACGGCACGTCATTTTGTCTAGAATTAAATCAGAAATACAGAAGGCGCGGAAAGTGTTGACGTCATCTTAAAAAAAGAAAACATTCTTGTGGTTAGCAAGGAGAAACAAATTAACACTCACCATTGAATTTAGTATTTACTGGCATTCCCCTTCACCTTTATTATCTTCTTAAGGCGTCTGGGGAGACTGATGGCGTAGTTTTGCAGAACAGACGGACTAAAACTGCTCCATAGCTGC
>JAGKTI010001570.1:36056-53774 GCA_018397915.1 Birgus latro | reverse complement strand
CTTGAGCACGAGTGAGTACACTCAGAACCAACTAGGTCCGCTACGGCTAATTAACGTTCATTCAGATCCAGCCGGGTACACTCAAGACTAATTAGATTTATACAGACAACTTAAGGATCATCTACGTCTAACTGAGTATACTAGGACCAGGTGGTCCATTCAGGTCCAACTGAGAACAGCAGAACCAATTACTGTAGGTCCATTCAGATCCAGCTGAGTACATTCAGAGCCAATTAGGTCCATTCAGGTTCAACTGAGTTCATTCAGGACTAGTTAGGTCCACTGAGGTCCAACTGAGCACACTTAGGACCAATTAGATTCATTCAGGTCGAACTGAGTATACTCAGTGCCAGTTAGGTTCATTCAGGTCCAACTGTGCACACTCTGGACCAAGTAGGTCATACAGGTCTAACAGAGTACACTCAGGACCAGATAGTTCCATTTTGGTCCAACTGAGTACACTCAGGACCAGATAGTTCCATTTTGGTCCAACTGAGTACACTGAGGACCAGCTGAATACATTCAGAATCAGTTAAGTCCATTTAGGCTATTTAAGGGTCATTCAGATCATTGATATCCAATCCAGCCCAATCACATCAATCTTTTTCCACCTATCAACGTTCAGTCAATGTGGTGAGCCTGTTAGTTATGAGTCTGTGAGTAATGATTCGGAGAGTGATTGTGGTGAGCCAGTAAGTGAAGGTGATGAGTCAGTGAGTATATGACTGGTGAGAGAGTAAGACAGTGTTCGTGGAGTGAAGTGTTTTGTTGCAGTAATAACGTATGGTGGTGGTGATATGACGGCAGTGTTGTGGTGATTAAGTCAGTGTGGTGAATAAGTGGTTGAGTGCATTGAGAAAGTGAATATATAAACAGTGAACGAGTAAAGCAATGTTCGTGAAGTAAATTTGGTTACGTGTTATGTTGCAGCGATGGCGTCCGGTGGTGGTGGTGTAGTAGCAGTGCTGTGGTCAGTGATGCTGTGTAACACCTTGCACATACATCGCATCCTAGCTGCAGGTAACCCACATTTATTGTCACCTTTCAGTGTTATTACTAACTTCATTATTGTTATTATTATTATGATTATTATCTCGCTAATGGAATGCTACCTTGCAGTGTTAAGTAGGCCTGCAACGTTCTTCGACCTAGAACGGTAGGACTTGTTAGGTGCAACCATACTAGAAGGTCCTACAGGCAGCCGTCATACTAAGAGCACTTCCATAAGTCTCTCGAGACCTTCTAGGGTCAGAGCCCCAGCAGGGAAAGGTGGTGGCCCTTTTTTTTTTTCTTTTTTTTTTTTCCCCCCCTCCCTCTCCCAAGGCCGTCTTGAGCCTGAACCCAAGTTGGAAATGGTGGTGGTGGCCTTTCAAGAATAGGGACGGGGAGAGCACGGAGTAGATCAGCCAGGCCACCTTCCCCCCTCCCCCAATCTCTCCTAAGACCCTGTTAAGCTGGAAAAGCTGGTTGTGGAATGTTCGATGTTGGGATGAGGACGGCACAAAGACCCTCCTTTGAGACTCTCTTAGGCCACAGCCCCAGCTGGAAAAGGTGGTGGTGACTCGACCAAGTGGCACCATACTAGAAGGGTCTTTTTGCGGGAGACTGAACAAAACCACAACTTCAGACACTGGGGGGCAAAGGCAGGCCAATTCAAACCTGATGAATAGGGATGGTTGGTGTCAAGAAGGACAGCCGACCGTTAAACCGACCAGAACCTGAACCGAGCTGTATGGCAGACCTGGTAACACACATCGACCCAACATAGAAGTGGCAAAAGGACGATAGTGAAAGAACGAAAATCTATTATTATTATTATTATTATTGTTATTATTATAATTATTATTATTATTTATTATTATTATTATTATTATTATCATTATTGTTATTATTATTATTATCATTAGTAGTAGTAGTTGTAGTAGTAGTAGTAGTAGTAGTAGTAGCAGTAGTACGCCACTGTCTTATCAGTAACCTCCAGTCGACTGCTTTCCCAAAGCACATACATACAGTACCTTCTCGTCACACCTGCTTTCCTCTCCTTAACACTTGCCTACCTTCCCATCACATCTGCCTATCTTCCCATCACACATGCCTACCTTCCGACTGCAGCTGCCCTGCCTTATACCCTGTTGACATACGGTACATATCAGTAAATGAATCTACTGCCATGCGCCTCATATCAGATGATTATCAGTCACACTAGACACAGCAGTCACCCAAATCTTCCCTGTTATAACAGATTATCCTTTCCACATAGACAGTACAGCACTAAACCTTCCACCTTCTCTATTGCCCTTCAGATCCTCACTGTTGTTGCAGCTATAAATAAAAAAAAAAATATGATGATGACGATAATGATGATGATGATGATAATAATAATAATAATAATAATAATAATAATAATAATAATAACAATAATAATAATAATAATAATAATAATAATAAAAATAATAATAATAATAACTAGAAAGCTCCTAGAGAGCGTGTACCTCCACCAATGCCATTGTCATTAAGATCAATACTGATACGGATTTGGATCAGCCCCAGAATTTAGTCAGTTCTTTCTTGGTCTATGGCTCACCTTTCCACAAAATTTCATTGAAATTCATTGGTAAGTTTTGGAGATACAGTGCGGGATACTCCGGATCCGAATGCGGATCCGTCTCAAAATTTAAATACTTCTTCCTAGGCCCATGGTCCACCCTTCTACAAAATTTCATCAAAATTCGTTCGTAACTTCTTGAGTAATCCTGCTAACAGACAGAAAGACAAACCAACGCGGGCTAAATCATAACCTCCTCACCGAAGATAATGATAATAATAATAAATCCTGTCCATATACTGTATGTGTGCAATATGTACTGGCTTGAGAAAATATGCAGTCACTACACAGACATGTTGATGATATGCTGTAGACTACTGGATGCTGTTGATGTTTCAGAGACAGCTGGCCGTGCTGGGACAACCTCTCCTGTCCCATACCCAGAACGTTTCCCAATCTCCTCCCCTGAACCCTCTGTCCCCTCCCCTGAACCCTCTGTCCCTTTCCCTGAACCCTCTATCCCCTCCCCTGAACCCTCTGTCCCCTCCCCTGAACCCTCTTTCCCTTCCCCTGAACCCTCTGTCCCCTCCCCTGAACTCTCTCTCCTTTCTCCTGAACCCTCTGTCCCCTCCCCTGAACCCTCTGTCCTCTCCCCTGAACCCTCTGTCCCCTCCCCTGAACCCTCTGTCCCCTCCCCTGAACCCTCTGTCCCCTCCCCTGAACCCTCTGTCCCCTCCCCTGAACCCTCTTTCCCTTCCCCTGAACCCTCTGTCCTCTCCCCTGAACTCTCTCTCCTTTCTCCTGAACTCCCTGCCCCCTCCCCTGAACCCTCTGTCCCCTCCCCTGAACCCTCTGTCCCCTCCCCTGGACGAGACAACTCTACAGCAGTCAGCGCTCCGAAAAAAGGTATGTTGTGTGTGAAAGCAAACTGAGAGGAAGGTTAGAGAGGCTGAGAGGGAGGGAGAGGGTGAAAGACAGAAAGAGGATAAGAAGACGTCAGGGGGTGAGGGGGAAGGGTGAGAGGGAGGGTGAGGAAGAAGATTAGAGAGAGAAAGGGGGGGGGGGAAGACTGTGAGGGTAATGAGAGGGAGGGTGTGGATCATGGGGAAAGGTTAGAGAAGGTAAGTGTGGAAGGTTGAGAGAGAGGGTCCAGGTGAGGGTGAGAGGGAGTGTGTGAGGGAACGTGAGAGTGGGAGGAAGGTGAGTGGGAGGGTGCGAGGAAAGGTGCAGGGTAGGGGGGGGATGGATGAGGGGGAGGGAGAGAAAGGGAGTGATAAGATTGAGAGTGGGGGATGAAGGGGGAAGGTTGAGAGAATGGGTGAAGGAAGACAGGTGAGAGGAAGGTTGAAACGGACAGGATGAGAGGAAGGGAGTGAGGGAGGATTGAGGGAAGGGTAAGAAGGATGGTGAAGGGGAAGAGGGGAGGGGGAGGGGGAGGGGGAAGGGGGGTAGAGTGGGAGAGGGGGAGGACTTAGAGGGAAAGAGTAATAGGGAGGGTGAGGGGGTAAGATGACGGTGAAAGAATGAGAAGGAAGTTGAGAGGAGACGGGAGAGGGGTGAAGTGGGAAGAGCGAGAGGGAGGCTGAGGAAGTAAGAGTAAGAAGGAGGAGGGGGGAGAGAGAAAGAGGGTGAAAAGTAAGGGAGTGAGGGAGGGTAAGGAAGAGTTGGAAGAGAAGGTGACGAATACGGAAGCTGGAGGGTATGTAATAGAGGGGGGTGAGAGGGGTAAGGGAGAGGAAGGGTTAGGAGAAGGGTGGAAAGACAGAGATGGGTAGAGAGGCAGAGGGATCTTTTTTCATACAAAGAAGAAGGAATCAAAAGCCAGGAGCCCACAAACCATTCATTCAAAGAAAAAACAAAAACAATACAACAGAGCCAAATTCAAGATCCGTTCATTTCGAGACTCCTGGACATACTACGTTTGAAAGACTGGAGATCATAGGTAGTAGGAAACATAGACAGAGGGAGACTGTTCCATAGTTGAACTGAAGCTTAAATGAAGTACTGGGAATAACAATTATCTCTTGCATTAGAGACTTGGACAGAAAAGGGACGAGAGTTTGTTGCTGGACGGGTGCTCCGCACCCGTCGTAGTAGAGGAGAGATGAAAGCAAACATTTCAGTGGGGCACTGATCAATGAAGCAGCAATAGAATAGAGATAAGGTTGCAAAAGTGTGGCGAAGAGACAGAGTTTGAAAGGAGCCAGTAGGAGGAAGATAGTTCATGAGACGAAAAGCCTTTGACTCCATCTTGTTGAGAAGAGCTGTATGTGAGGGAACCTCCAGATACATGAGAGTTCTACTCTACACAGAGGCGAATAGAATCCTTGTATAAAGTCAACAACTGTGCAGGGATAAAGAAGAAAAGAAGTCGGCTTAGCACACCTAATCTCTTGGAAACAGAATTTATAAAAGATGTAATATGATCTTTCCAAGATAAATCCCGAGAGAATGAAACTCCAAGTATGATTGACGATGATGCAGGACTGAGCTAGATATTATTAAACATTAGTGGGTACTCCTGTGGAAGATTTTGTCGGGTTGACAGGTGTAAGAACTAAGATTTTGATGTATTAAAAACAACAAGATTGCTTTTACCCCAATCAGAGATACAAACCAAGTCAGACATTAGGTGTGCCATAGCCTCATCCATTGTTTGTTGAAGTAACTGCTGAGATGGAGGTTGCGGGAACCGAATGGAAAAGTGAAGGGTGGAATCATCAGCATAAGAGTGGATAGGGTTAGATGTACAGCTTAGAAGGTCATTGATGAATAAGAGGAAGAGACTTCGTGAAAGGACAGAGCCCTGAGGAAAACCACTGTTGATAGATCTAAGAGAAGAACGGCGGCTGTCAACAACAGCAGCTATAGAATGACCAGAGAGGAAGCTACAGATGAAAGCACAGATAGAAGGATAGAAACCGTAAGAGGGCAATTTGGAAATTAATGATTTATTCCAGATTCAACGGAAAGCCTCTGAGATGTCAAGTGCAATGGCAAAGCTTTCGCCAAAGTCCGGAAAGGAGGATGACCAGCAGTCTGAAAGTAGGTGAGAGGATAGCCAGTGGTGCATCCCTGGTGGAACCGATACTGATGATCAGAAAGAAGGCTGTGATAGGAAAGCTGTTTTAAAATTTTTCTGTTAAGAGTAGACTAAAAAACTTTTGAGACACAGGATGTTAAAGCAATTGCGTGACAGTCAGAGGGTTGGGAATGGTCGCCTTCCTTTGGGACAGGCTGAATGAGAGCAAACTTCCAGCAAGTAGGAAAGGTACAAGTTGATAGACAAAGACAATAAAGTTTACCTAAGCAGGGTGTAAGCACAGAAGCACAATTCTTGAGGATAACAGGAGGGACCCCATTAGGCCCATATGCCTTGTTAGTACTGAGGCCAGTGATGGCAGAAAATACATCAGTTGAAGAAATTTTAATGACAGCCATAAGGAAGTCAGAGGGGGGAAGTGATGGAGGAACAGCACGGGAATCATCAAAGGTGGAACTGGAGGAGATCTGAGCAAAGAGATCCGCTTAATCAGTGGAAGAAATAGCTAAAGAGCCATCAAATAAAAAGAAAAGAAGAAGAAGAAGATGAGGGAAGGATGATGAGGTAAAGTTTTCCGAAAGGTTTTTGGCAAGGTGCCAGAAGGAGTGGGAAGTATTCGAAATGGAGAGTTGAGAGCATTTGGTACGGATGAAATAATTTTTAGCACAGCGAAGAACAGACTTACTATGATTCTGGGCAAAAACATTAAAAAAGGTGTAATTCAAGGGGTGGGTTGGCTATGGTACTTTATATTGGCCCTCTCCTTGATGTGGATGGCATTAGAACAAGCGTGATTAAACCAAGACTTTTTTGCATTAGTCAGAGGATATGAGAAAGGAATGTATGCTTCCATGCCTGAGAGAATAACCTCTGTACTGAGCAAGGCACACTCAGATGGCCCCCGGCCATGGAAGCAATGACCATTCCGGGGAAAATCAAACAAGTACTGCCTGGAGGCCTTCCAATCAGCAGCTCCAAAGTGCCACAACCGATATTTCTTTGGAGGGTCCACGGGCCATACTGGAGAGATAGGACAGGTTAAGGTAATAAGGTTTAGATCAGAGGAGCCCCAGAGAAAGCAAAGATTAACAGCCTAAACAGAAAGATTAGTCATAAGGAAGAGGTCAAGTATGTTGGAACTTTCTCCAAGGCTGTCAGCAATACGGGTTGGGTGCTAAAGAAGCCGCACTAGGTCATTAAGGATAGAAAACATGTAGGCTTGTTCATCAGGTGGATAGAGGAGAGCCAAAGGTGATGGTGAACATCGAAATCTCCCAGATTGGAGATTTAAGAGAAAGAAGAAACAGATAGGATGTGTTCCATCTTCAAAGTAAGATAGTCGAAGAATTTTTAATAATCAGTAGAATTAGGGGATGAATAAACAGCACAGATATATTTTGTCAGAGAATGACAGGAAAGCTGAAGCCAGAGAGTAGAGCATTCAGAAAAATCAAGTTCAGGAACATGAAAGGAAGATACATCATTGCTTATATATACACAACAGCCACCTTTGGCTTTGAAATGAGTAAAGAGAATGTAGGAAGATACAGAGAAGGTTTTGTTATTAGTTGCCTCAGACAACTGAGTCTCAGTTAAGAAGAGAAGGCGAGGTTTAGAGGAGGAGAGGTGGTGCTCAACAGAGTGTTACACGAAAGGCCTCGAGTGTTGCAGAAATGAAGAAGTGAGTCAGACAGTGGTTCCAGGCAACTCGTTGGGTTGTCACAGGGAGAGGGGGGATGGGGGGTTAATGGTCCCCTCCCCCGGGAACTCCAAGGCTTGGTTATCATTGATAAAGCAGAACTCTTCACTCAGACTTTCTCCTCCAGTTCAATTTTAGATGATTCCGACGCTGTACTTCCATCAATTCTCTTCTCTGACTTCCTCATGGCTGACATTAAAATTTATTCAACTGATGTATTCTCTGCCATCACTGCCCTCAATACTAAGAAGGCATATGGGCCTGATGGGGTCCCTCCTGCTATCCTGAAGAACTGCACTTCTCTGCTTACACTTTGCCTAGGTAAAATCTTTTCCCTTTGTCTATCAAAATGTATTTTCCCTCTTGCTGGAACATTGCTCTCATTCAGCCTGTCCCAAAGAAGGGTGACCATTCCCAACCCTCTAACTACCACCCAGCTACTTTAACATCCTGTATTTCAGTAGTTTTTGAGTCTATTCTTAACAAAAAAAAATTTAATGCATCTTTCCTGTTACAACCCTCTTTCCAGTCATCAGTATGGTTACTGCCAGGGACACTCTACTTGCGATCTTCTCACCTACCTTTCAGACTCCTGGGCATGCTCTTTTCGGGACTTTGGCGAAAGCTTTGTCAT
The DNA here is from genome assembly GCA_018397915.1 of Birgus latro. Taxonomy (NCBI): domain Eukaryota; kingdom Metazoa; phylum Arthropoda; class Malacostraca; order Decapoda; family Coenobitidae; genus Birgus; species Birgus latro. The sequence continues at coordinate 45,853 of JAGKTI010001570.1, read as the reverse complement.
TGCATTTGACATCTGAAAGGCTCTCGATCGTGTCTGGCATTAATCTTTATTTTCCAAACTGCCCTCTTACGGTTTCTATCCTTCTGTCTCTGTCTTTATCTGTAGCTTCCTTTCTGGTTGTTTTATACCTGTTGCTGTAGACGGTCACCGTTCTTCTCCTAGAGCTAACAATTGTGGTGTTCCTCAGGGCTCTGTCCTATCACCAACTCTCTTTTGTTCATCAGTGACCTAATCTGTACATCTAACCCAATCCACTCATATGCTGATGACTTCACCCTTCATCTTTCCTTTCACTTCCCACAGCGCGCATCACAACTGTTACTTCAGCAAACAAGAGATGAGGCTATGGCGCACCTAAAGTCTGGCTTGGCTCATGGTATAGGCAATCTTGTTGTTTTTAATACATCAAAATCTCTTTTCTCTATCAACCCGTCAAAATCTTGCACAGGAGTACCCTCTAATTTTCAGCAATACCCAGCTTAATCCTGCATCATCTTTAAACATACTTGGGCTTTCATTCTTTCATGATTTATCATGGAAAGAACATAATCATTACCTCTCTCGCAAAATATGCTTCCATGAGATTAGGTGTGCTAAGCCAACTCCGTGTCTTCTTGATTCCTGCACAGTTGTTGACTTTATACACCGGTTTTATTCACCCCTGTGTAGAGTAGAACTCTCATGTGAGGTGGGCTCCCCACATACAGCTCTTCTTAACAAGGTGGAGTCAAAAGCTTTGCATCTCATCAACTCTCCTCCTCTTACTAGATCTCTTCAACCTCTGTATCTTCGTCGTACTCTTGCATCTTTACTTCTTTTCTGTCACTTCTTCTGCTTCCAACTCTCCTCTGCTACAGTGGGTGCATAGCATCCGTCTAGCAAGAAACTTTCATCCCTTTTCTGTCCAACTCTCGAATGCAACTCTGGAACTGTCTCCCTTAGTCTGTATTTCCTCCTGCCTGTGATCTCCTGTCTTTCAAATGCAGTGTGTCCAGGCATCTCGAAATGAACAGTTCTTGAGTTTGGCTCTTATCATGTTTTTTTTTTTTTTTTTCAGGGAACAATTTACAGGTTTCTGGCCTTTTGTACTTTCTTCCTTGAGTTAAAAAAATGGTTTAAATTTTGAATAGGAAGTGTAGTGTGTAATGGGCATGTAGTTTCGTATTGACAGTTAGAGAAACTTGTGTTCGAGAGCATGCTGGCCTGAAACACTGAAAAAGTACAGCAAAAGGGGATGGTCAGGAACTAGTCCCGAGTGCTGATGAAACTGGAGCTCCAGCTCTTCCTCCGGGGTGGGGACTGGTAATGAGGTGGAGAACAACAGATCCATTAGTCCTTCCGAGGTTGTTTTTGAAGAGGTAGCTTATACCAGTAAGTAGCGTAACTCTTCTATGAATCAAAGACAAGGAAGTCAAAAGAGAAAACTTTCCTCAACACACCAATCCATTCACTCGAACCCGGCAAGAAACTGTAGCATAGAAACACAGTTATCGTAGTTTTATAGGAAAGGATCACATCCGCAACTGCATTGTTTTGTGCTCAGTGGTTGTATAGTCCATGTTTTGTAATGTAGGAGACATTATAATTCTATCAATATCTACCCATAGCAGACGCCTTAGTCCTTTAAGAGGCGGTCACAAACAAATCGCCTCCATGTCGCCCTATTAATGTATTATTAAAAGGAAAATATGTTTTGCTTGGGAAAAAAAAATAATGGAAGAGAATTATGTTTGTCACAGTATTTTATCACAACTTACCTAAATGAAGTGCAATTTGTACCAAATATTTACTAGTGAATTGAAGAAATGCTTAACATAATGAGGCTCGAAATATTGCTCAGCAAGTTTGTAAAGATTACTTTTTTTACTCTTCAGTGAATTTATAGTATACTTTCCATTTCCCCCTGTCATACTATGTTCACTGATATTTTTGCATTTTGGCGAGATAAGTACCCCATTGTCTGCACTCAATTAAAATAATCAAATGCGGCTCTTGAAAACATCCCTCGTATGGTTCATTTTCCAATCTACGTATCATTTTTGTCACCCCTCACTGTACTCAATCGTTTCTCCAGAATAAGGTGACCAGAGACTGACACACTGCTCCATGTGTGGATGCACCATGGAACTGTTTAAAGTAAGGATGACATTTTTTCAAATTCATATTCGACTGCTCTATCTCCGAATTCGATTAACATGTTGGCTGTTTTTACATCCCCTGCAAATAGTGTGCTTGGTTTGCAATAATTTATTATAATGATTCCCCCCCCCCAAAAAAAAAGAAGTGGTTTTCGTTAGATAGCAGACCATTACTCGTAGGCTAATATTTACTGTCATTCTTTAGGAATTTTTCACTTACTAAAACTCAAATCCATCTACCATTATTTCGCCTTTGGGCCCAGTGTTATATTTACCAAGATCTTTCTGAATCGCCTACCATTGGGAAGATGTCTTCTTTTTGTATGAGCAGGTATTATGGATACTTCTTATAACCAAATAACGTGTCTGTCGGGGTATTTCCTTATATTAGAACAGACTAAAACTTTTGTGGCACAAGCATATAACGTCTTTCCAGTTTACTTTTATACTCTTGTTTTTCTACTTGCAGTGAGCTGATAATCAGTTCACCAGAGGACAACGCCAGTGTAACCATGTACTTATATTTTTCATAAAGAAAAATTTTGTGGAACATTTTATAGACGCAACTAAAATATAGAGAACGGCAATATCAGCGGAAGTGCTTTGGTGGTATATAGTCAGTATATCACGGGTAAAATCACAATGAATCGTTTGAAAACAGCAAGTATCTGAAACTAGTCCTGTGAATCTTTGGTGAAATATTTGTTTATAAGTTTATGACATCCATTTCTCTGGCTGGAGTCCAGAAAAATTTGCAAAAGCGGATCTAAAGATAATTGTACGAGTTAAAGGGGAGATGATGGATAGAGGGAGGGTAATGAGGGTAGGGAAGGAAAAGTTAGGAATGAGAGTGAAGGAATGAGGGCAGGAGTGAGAGACAGGGCGTGGGAAGAGAGGGATGACAGGGAGGGTGAGCAATGGGAGAGATGAGAGAGAGGGTGAGTGAAGAGAGAGGTTAAAGGAAGGGTGTGGGAAGGGGACGTTAAGAAGGAGGATGAGCAAAGAGAGGGGTGATGTAGGGATAAGAAGGAAGGTGTGGGAAAGAAAGGGTGAGAGAGGGTGTGGAAAGGAAGGAGTGAGAAGGAGGGTGTGGGAAGGGATGAATGATATGAAAGGTGAGGAATGGGAGGGGTGAAAGGAAGGGTGTGCGAAGGGATGGTGGGGGAAGGGAGTGCGAAGGAGTACAAATGAAAGCAAATATAAGCAGTCCTAATGGTCCTTTTGAAGCTGTTTGTTACGGAGAGGACTGCGACCAAGGTACCTAATTTTATTCCTGAAGGTAAGAACAGCAAACCAAGAAGGCTTTCCCATGCCCATCAAACTCTCCAGCTAAAGCTAGAAGAGAAAAATGAGAAGGACACCTATCGAGGACAGAAGAAATGCAATGATATCACGGGAAAGAATGAAAATAAAGATAAAAACTATAGTCCTTGCAAACTTAACCTTTAATGCTTGGATGACAGACATCACCGCCATGATTCAGGTAGTTGGGGCAGCTTGGATGATGGCAATAGACACGTAGCGTTTCCTGCCAGTGACTGAATTCCTAGCCCCCCCCCCTCTTTTTTTTTTATGGTGCCCGGTGTGTGGCATAGGTATAAAGGAGGCAGATTAGCTACACTGCCAATCTTTCACGGGATCAGGAGAGGTGGGAGCGACGTTATCTAAACCCACATAATTCAGTTCTCTTGCCACTGTGAAGTGCTACCTGGCCCCAGCCACCTCCACCCTTTCCTTGCCTCCCTCTTGTGCAGGGAAGGGGTTAAGTTTTAGAGGCCATAATGTATCTGGAATTGTGATAAAAATGCTTATATAAACAAGGCCATACATAAAGTCACCGACACTGACACTTAGTTATAATACTGTCACCGTCCTTATATTACACAATAAAAACACCATCAGCCACTCATTACTAACATCGTAAGATCACACAGTAGAAACACCTCCAGGCGCTCATAATGCCATAATATTAAACAGTCAAAAGAACATTAGGAAGTAGGATTATCAATACCGTGTTAAAATTACACAGTACAAACCACTTCATTCATCAAACGGTAGACAGTTTTAGTGATCATAAAAAAAATCAAACAATAAAAACACCATGAGAAAGTCATATCACCACCGTCGTTAAGATCTCACATTGGAAGCTACTTCGGGCAGTCATAATACCACCAATGTCAAAATAACAGACAGTAACTAGAAAAACGTAGAGAATTCATACCTCCGTCAACACCAATAAAATCTTAGATTTGCTGCTGAGTAACCACATATACGACCACAGTCATAAACAGGAGTTTCCAAAATGTTATCTAAGAAATGATAATCATTACCATACTGGAAAAAAGTCACTGCCATACATATCATCGTCCACTAAAAACACCAGCACACGATTAGAAACTTGGTGAACTACCTCCTTTTGATAAACAAAATATCTGGAGACAGTGGAGTAACAAGTACATGTGGCTAGCTGGCTGTAATGACTAATGAGGCAGTGGCCCCTTCCTCACTCAGGGCTAAACCCAACGTGAACCAACCTGATACTAGCATCTATAACCGTCGTATTCGCACTCTCTCTCTCTCTCTCAGTAGATTTTAATACATTTTCGTCAGCCATCAAAGTACCCACTGGGAACCCTCCATGCAAACCCCTGGGGGTTCACGAATCTCAGGTTGAGAACCCCTACTAGTCTAGCCAGAGGTGTAGTAAGGACCTATTCAAGCTTGAATGATAATATTCTCCTATCTGAATTCAAATGCTCTTCCTACACATCCAGCTAGAGTATTAGCCCTATTGCTTCCCGCGTATTGTCGGCTTGGTTTCAAATCATTTGACATAATGATTTCTATTTTTTCTTGGTTCATGATCTCGAGCAGCGTATTATTCATGATGTAGCCTGCCTTCTTTTTTTTTACTCCTATATCGATAACCATACATTTGCCAATAATAAGATTCATTTGTCATGTCTGCCTCAGCTCATTAATTTATCAAGATAGCTTTGAACATCAGTGTATATTCTGGCGCGTCCGCTTTGTTACTGATTCTTTTATCATCAGCAGTTGTGGAGGTATTGCAGCACAAACCTTCAACAAAATAGTAAGGTAAATGAGATACAGTACGGTATCCAGAAATGAACCCTGTTATGCTTTGCTTGTGACGTACAACTTATTCATTACAATTCTTTGTTTACGTTTCATAATCAAATTATCAATTAATTTTTGTATATTACATCCGCTACCAGAAACTGTAAGTTTCTCAATTCATCGTCCATGGGGATCTCTATCGAATGTTTTCTGAAAATTGAATTAGTTTACATCAAAAGATTTAGTTTCATTTTACATACCAAAAAATCTTTGAAAAAAATCGAGGAGATTAGTGTGATATGACCGATTGCTCCGAGGTGAGAGGGAGGGTAAGGAGAGGGAGGATGAGTGAAGGGAGGGGTGAGAGGCAGGATGAGGAAAGGGAGTACAAAGCAGTACACTGGAAAGCAATTCTTAACAAAAACCTATCGTTTATTTCGATAATGTTTGTTATAAACTAGGCTGTAACTAATTCTATCAGCCAAAGACAAAGATAGCAATTCCCCAACGACCAAAACCTCCAGTGATGAATCCGGTAGGAAATTCAGAGGACCAGCATGCAACAAAATTTTTATGGGGATCTCACAGGAGAGGAAAATGGAAATAATATTCTACACTAACTGTCCTACAAGCTAAGTAAAATTAAGTCAACATTGTGCACATATCAAAGTTAATCTGAGGATGTGTTCTCCAAGCTTTGAACTGGTTAAAAAATATATGATTTTTGAGAACTGTTATTAACAAGCGAACATATTTAGCTGCTTATTAGAAGTAAATACTTATTACGAGAGAGCGAGCAATGTTTATCTCAGCGCGACTCAACCGTCGCGTTAAGAAGTTAATAACTGTACTCCTACGTGATATAGAGTTGAAATTCTTCCTGCATATGATACAATCATCAGGTAAATTTTGTTATCTACTAAAAACTCTCCCATAGAGGCGTAGGAATCCCTTGGAATCTCGAGTGTTCCAAGTGAGTGTTCGGCTCTAATCAGTGAACGTCTCAATAACGATATCAGATTAAAAAAGATTTTCCGTCGTAAAGATGTGTTTTTTGGCATCAACTCTAGCAACTAAGTATCGGAGGTTCCGCCTAAGTGCACTTTACTGGTCCATGCTGTTCTTAAATATCAATGTTGTATCACTATGTAAAGCATAGGACGCAACTTGTTCCAATTATATACTACTTTATTGAAAAAATTGCCATGAGAATGGAAACAATTGCCAATAATTTTGTGTGAACAGCCTTTAGTCCAGTGGTCCTTAAACTATTTGCCGCTGTCACCCCTTGGCACACCAAGATTGGTTGTTACTACTCCCATCCTTCTTAAACGGGGAGACAGAGTAGAAAAACATAATTGTAATGGTAATGTATTTTCCAAGTGTTTATACAAGCTGTAGAAAGTCTGTGTATAATTTTCAGATACATTAAATGGCTCAGAAGGCAATACGGATCACATGTAGTCAATAAGCATCCTGTTTTTCGCTTTTTTTTTTTTTTTAGCATAGCAGAAAAGCCCACTTCACAGTGGTATGTTATTGCGATAGACATCAGGGTCTTGTTTGTTCACAATGATAGAATGGTGTATTCTTTCAAGCTTTATGTAGAAAGTACACAGATGCTACTCATGGTAATGCCCTAATTTTTTTTGTCATAAAAAAAGAAAGAAAAATCACAAAGCAATGTTTACAAAAATTACCCCCTTGAGTAGGCAAAATTTCCCCTTCGGGGTAATTACCCCCAGGTTAAGAACCATTGTTCTAGTCTGACCAATATTGAAGTATTTTACAACAGCCTTATTATCATGTACTTTGAGGCCCTACCTACCCAAATGAAAGCTGTTCCTGAACAGACACCACCATCACCACCACCAAAGCTACCACCACCACCATCACAGCTACCATCAACACACGACCACCACCAATGTTACCAAGACTACCGTCATCATCGCAACTACCATAAATTTCTGAATAAAATCATGTTTGTAGCATCAATGACGTAACAGACAAAAGACTGTAGAGGTGCCATCTGTGCGTGCGTGTGTGTGTGTGTGCACGCGCGTGCACCATGAAACCCATGGCAAGACCTCGCTGCCTTTTCCACATACTGTACGTGTATTGTAACACCAATGAGGGCAATTATTTGGGTGCAAATCACCGATAAGAAAATAACAATCAACATCAATTTGAAACTGGTAATTTCTGGGAGCCAATTCCAACCAACCTGCCAATTATCATCAAAATCCATTTTCCAGTTTTGGCTGCACTGCACACACACACACACACACACACACACACACACACACGTGTGTGCTCACATCGATTAAAACAATATCTGTTTTCGCTTTGTGAGCGTGGGCATAAAAAATGGAATAAGACCTAAAATTTAATCCTGTGGAATTCTGACTGTAAAATCTGCTTAGTCTGATGGTTTCTTATTAATTGCATCTCTGTTTATGTCCGGCAAGCCAATTATCAGTCGACTAGAGCACATTACCACTGAAACCATGCACCTCTAGTTTGTAAAAGGGTTTCGTAAGCAGCTATCATATGCCATATGCCTTTTGGAAGTCAGTACAAATAATGTAAATTAATTTGGCCTCATTATATATATTGAGTACATCCCCCCAAAAAAAATCCAAGCGATTCAGCAGATATGAGCAATTCCTCCTTTAAAAGTGTTGTGAATATTTGGCTGGGTTATTTGCTTCAAAGTGTTTGATAATCTTGTCTCACAATAGTTTCTGATAACTTGCGAACTACAGGTGTAACAGTAATTGCTCGGTAATTTTCTGGTTGTATTTATTTGCCTTCTTTAATACTGGGCTTACATTTGTTTGTTTCTACTCATCTGGTACCGTTACCATGTTTTTTTCTTTTTCTTAAATGATGTATTAAAAAGTTCTGCTAAAAGCTTTGATATATCTTTATTCAGTCCTTTTAATATGCTTTGAGATATTTCATCTGACCCCTGTGTTTTATTCACTTTTTGTTTGCTAACTGCAAGCCGTACATCTCTCTCACTAACAGTAATATCAGTAATAATGTTATCCTCTTCTAATTTCAGATTTTCTGTCATAAATGTGGATACAAAGATTTTACGAATTTTAGTAGTGATAGTTTCATTGTTCATAAGCTCTGATGTCTTTTACTAGTGGGCCTATACTTGGCTTTTCTACTTTCCTTTACCGATAAAGCTGAAGAATATTTTGGGGTTTGATTTCCTGATACTAAGAAATTTGTTCCAAAGTTCATCCTAGCATTTTTTTTTTCTTTCAGCTAAGAGCATCATATTTACATTATTTGATTCACTCTGAAAAAAGGTTTTGTGGTCCATTTTCTTTTCAGTCAGACTATACTTAATACCAGTGTTTCACTACTATGGCTTAAGATTATTGCCATACCGTCTGTTGCACACTGGGACACATTAACTTAAATGTTACACTGAGAAGTTCAGTGAATACTTTCCAAGTATCAATGATATTTTGATCAACAGGATTCCTATCGTTGGTATTGTACCTACAATGGTCTTTTTTTTTTTTTTTTTACTTTGGCTCTCCTATAGTCAGGTATTTTCTCATAACTGCCTCGACATTGTCTTCACTGAATTTAATGTTAAATGTGACATTACGACAATCATTTGCACTAAATTCATTCTCAGCCATATCATTCCTCACAAAAGTGTATGATGTGGCCAAAACTAGCTCCTCATATTGGAAAATTTACAAATCGATGCAATAAACTTTTCTGTTAATTATTGTAAAGGTCTAAAACTGTGTGCGAAGACGGGGCTTCTCCTTATTTTGTAATGATGATATTGCGGTAATAAAAAATTTCACCAATTCTTTAGTTGAACATATTTCTACAATTTGATCACAGACTTCATTATCAGCGATGTAACCCAACCATCATTTTTATAATGCAAATTATTTCACAGTATGAGGTTTTTACTGTTAACATTCTTGGTAGATGGCTTTTGAATTATGATTGGACGATGTCCAGCGTTAACATGTAACATTACACTACCTCTGCTTATTCATTAGGTTTGCTATTGAACATGTGATACCCTGGTAGGTTAAACTCTGCTTGAAAATCTGTTTGTGTGGAATTCATAAATGATTCCTTTATGCCAGTTGTATCTTAGCTTGGAAGGATAGCCGGCGTTGCCCGGAGAAATGCTTATGATTGTGCATACTGGCATTGCCTGGCACCCTCGACGGTCACCACCCCTGTGGGAGATAACCCTCGGGGTCCCATTGTACCCACTGAACCTTTATTATCCTTGGATCCCTTTTTCCAGGGATATTACGAATTCTCCATGGGCCAATTTTCTCACTACCCTCGTAAAAAAAAAAAAAAAACTTAAACACGGGACTGTCTCGTGGTGCGCATGCGTGAAGGGAGTGAGCAAAATGTTGAGTCGCAGTATTTTCTCAACATTAAATTTCTGCCCACATAGAGACTGAATGAGTCAAAATACCCACTAGGCGTACTTTACAGTCTGAACAATCTATGTATTAAGAACCTGACTTGCACTTATTGTAGCAGAACTTAAATAATATAGGGCCACTAAAATGG
>JAGKTI010001570.1:15028-26357 GCA_018397915.1 Birgus latro | reverse complement strand
TATGGGAGAGAGTGGAATGAAGTGCTTGTTGGAGATATATAATAAGACATGGATAAATGAAACTGCCAACAGAATGGAAAAAGGCTATGATTGTACTACTAAAAAATAAAGGTGATTGAAGTGAGTGCAAAAATTATCGTGATATAAGCTTACTGAGTGTCGTAGGGAAGGTATATGGAAGAGTTATTACTGAGAAAGTAAAAGTGATAATCAGAAGTCCTAGTGAGTGATGAACTGGGTGGCTATAGGAGTCGCAGAGGAGGTATCGATCAAATAATTGCAGTGAGACAGATAGTGCAGATAGCTTGTGAGAAGGACTATACCGCGTTTCTGGCATTTACGGATCTGGAAAAAGCATACGACAGTGTGGACAGGGAAAGACTGTGGAAGGTTTTGCTCATGTATGGTGTAAGCTGCTAGGATCCGTCAAGAGTTTTTATGATGGTAGTGAGACATGTAAATAAGGGGCATATAAATGAATGGTTCACGGTCAATGTGGACGTTCGACAAGGTTGTGTGATGTCCCCATGGTTGTTCAATTTATATATGGATAGGGTGATGAGAGAAGTAAAAACACGAGTAATGGAGAGAGGGATGGCGCTGGTAATGAGTGGTGATGGATAGAATATCTCAAATTTGTTGTATGCTGATGATGCAGTGCCACTTGCATATACCGGACAAGAACTTGGCAGAGTAGTGTAAAGTTTTGCTGATGTCCGTGAGCGTCGTGCGTATAGAGTAAATGCAGAAAAGTTTAAAGCGATGGTAATCGAGAGAGAGGTGACTCCTAGTGTGATGTTTCAGTGAATGGGTAGAGACTGGAATTGGTGAGAGTTCGAGTAACGGGGTACAGTGGTACAAAAGAGAAGAAAATGTGCCAAAGAAGTGGAAAAAAGTGACACAAGGAAGGAATGTAGCTAGTGTTATGAAGACCTTGATGAGAAACAGAGGCTTGAGTGTTGCAACTGCGCGAGGCTTACATGAAGGAGTGTAAGTGCCAACTTTAACATATGGATGAGAAAATGGTGTGGCATAAAAATTAAAAGTCAATAGTGAGAGCAATGGTGATGAGATTACTGATGAATGTATGTGGAGTACAGAGAGTTGATGGGATACAAAAAAAATATGTGTTTCTTGAAAGGTGAGGATTGAAGAAGTCTGTGGACACAAGAATCGAAGACAGTGTACTGAGATGGCATGGTCATGTGGAGAGAATGGATAAAAATAGAGTGGTGAAAAAGGTATATCTGAGCGAATTAGAAGGAGGGAGGAGGCGAGGTAAGCCAAGGAGAAGGTGGAAGGTTATGGTGGATGAGTTTGTGAGGAAGAGAGATATGGATTCGCAAGTCGGGCACTGACGAGAGATCGAGCTGGCGAGGTGAATGTTGTGAGACGAAGTGCATGATCAGTGATCTGGCACCCCATAACGTGACAGCTTTCGGATTGACTTTATCGGTCCGTTTATGTGAAGCTACAGAACGTGGTGAATATTTTTGGCGTATCAGATACAACCAGGATTCCTGGGCATTGAATTGATAAGTGAATGAAACCGCGGCAAATTGCACTTGGGCTGTCTGGACGTTGCTACTACTCACCCTGCCCTCGGACGACACAACCATGTATCTCTACCAAGTGGCTTAGACTGTCCGGTAGGGACTGTGTGTAGGGTGAGAAGTGCTTCTGAGTGTAATTGTTTTGTTGTAGTGGCTTTGGATGTGTGTGTGTAGTCAGTGAACCAAGTGTAATCGGCCTGCCTTAAGTCGACTGGGTGCAAGCATACTAGTATGCGACAATGGTTCAACCACAGCACCCCCTGTGTCCGCCAAAGTGCTCAGTGGCTTGGTGAATGCTTCCCAAAGTTTTTACAACTTTGGCGGGAGGCAAATCTGTGCCCAGCAGCGTGCGAGACGCACACTCTGCCACTGTACCACACAGGCTCTCTCTCTCTCTCTCTCTCTCTCTCTCTCTCTCTCTATATATATATTACTAATACCTAGTAGTAATAGTAGTAATACTTACACGTAATAAGCTTTTTAAATATTAATTTTCAACCCCCCTGGGGGTAGGGGGGTTTCAAGAATTCTCCCCCCGTATCCCTGATTGTCGTAAGAGGCGACTAAAATGGTAGATGGTGGGTTAGTGCCCCACCCTGTAAAACAGCTAACTAAAAATACGAACAAGAAGCCTCGGTAAGCAAAAGATGACTAAGGACCAAACAAAGGACTTCGTACGAATGGCGACATTGAATGTAAGGGGAATAAATAATGAGGTGAAAGAGAGACTGTGCAGCTTGAGGGTGCGAAAGTGGATGTATGTGCATTAACTGAAACTAAATGGCGAGGTGAGAGTGTGAGAGAATGGGAGTATGGATGGGGTATATGTGCAGGAGTGGGTGAGAATGAGCGGGCAAAAGAAGGAGTGCGTATTGTTGTGAGTAACAGATGGAGGGAGAATACAAGAGAGTATGGATCAGTTGGGTCAAGGATTGTGTGGGTAAGGGTGAAAGTCGGACTACAGATGTGGGCGATTGTGTGCGTGTATGCGCCAACGAAAGATCATAGGAGCAGAGTGAGAGAAGAGTTCTGGAAAAATGTGGAAGCGTGCTTGGAAAAGTTTGAAAAGAATGAGAGAGTGCTTTTGATTGGAGATATGAATGGAAAAGTAGGGAATGTGAAGGTGGATGGAGTGGTTGGTGAATGGTAGTGCTTTAGTGGACATTTGTGCCAGGAGGGGGCTGGTGGCAGCGAATACCCTCCTCAGGCACGAAATGATCCATACAGTAGGTATACGTGGCGATTGATGAGAAGGGTGGATGGTGAACTGAATGAACGGAAGGCAAGGATTGATTATGTGTGTGTAGATGAAAGGATGAGAAGGTGTGTGATGGATGCAAGAGTGTACAGAGGTTGGGGGAGTGGACTTTCGAACCACCACTTGGTGGCGGTCAGAATCAAATTCCAAACAAAATGGAGAAAGAGAAGAAGAGAAGGACAGGAGGAAATAGTTCTTACAAGGAGGGTAGAAAAGTTACAAGAGGATGGATTAAAGGCAGGATATAAAAGGGAGGAGAGATTGGGTAAATATAGATTGATGCAGATGGGGGTCGTGGAAGGTGTGTGTAAGATATTCACAGAAGAAATCTGTGCAGCATGTGAGGTGGTGTGTGGGGTGAAGAGAAGACGAAAGGGTGTTCAGGGAACAGCGTGGTGGACTGAAGAGGTGAGAGAAGCTGTGGCACGAAAGAAGAAAGCATATAATGAGTGGATGAGGAACATGGGCGTCGAGGAAGCTGAGAGACAGAAGAGAGAGTTATATGTAGAGAGGAGGAGAGAGGTGAGAAGAATAGTAAGAGAGAGTAAGAAGAGAGTGGTTGAGGAATTCGGAAGGAATTTGAGCATAAAGTGGAGGGAATGTAAGAAAATGTTCTGGAAAGATGTAAAGAGAGTTAGATAGGGTGTCAAAGAAGTTAGTTGGGGTGTGAAAGATAAAAATAGTAGATTACTAGTGTAGAAAGGAGAGTAGGTGAAAGTGTGCAGATTGGCCTGGGAGGAAGGTAGAGTCTCGGAGGATTGGAAGTCAGGTATAATTATTCCCTTGTACAAAGGAAAAGGGAAGATAGAAGTGTGTGGTAATCTTGGGGGCATTTGCCTTCTTAGTGTAAATAGAAAAGTATATGGTAGGATACTTATTGACAGAGTTAGGGAAATAACAGAGGAATTAGTTGGAAAATAGCAGGGAGGTTTAAGGAAGGGAAGAGGTTGTGTAGACAAGATATTCATTCTTAGATCCTTAAAGGAAAAGTTTCTAGAGAAGGGAGAGAAGTTGTATGCAGCCTTCATGGATTTGGAGAAAGCATATGACAGGATGGATAGACAAGGATTGTGGAAAGTATTACGAATATATGGAGTAGATGGGAAGTTGTTGAAGGCCGTGAAGAGTACGTATGAGGGTGCTAAGGCTGCAGTGCGCGTGGATGGTGAACTGAGTGAATTTTTCCATTTGAAGGTTGGATTGAAACAAGGATGTGTCATGTCTCAATGGTTGTTTAGTCTGTATATGGATGGGGTTATAAAAGAGATACAAGGTAGGGCAGTGGATGTTGGAGTGGCCCTAGTGAGAGAGGGCAGTATTTGGAAACTCACTGTACTGTTGTTTGCAGATGTTACTGTGCTGTTGAGTGAAAACGAAGAGAAGCTGCAAGGCTTGGTAGATGAGTTTGGGAGAGTGTGTAAGAAACGGAATCTAAAGGTGACTGTAAAGAAGAGTAAAGTGATGGTATTCGAGAGAGGTGAAGTCAGTGAATGTACAGTGAGATTGGATGGGGAGGATATGGAGAATTTCAGTGCGTTTAATTACTTGGCAGTGTGATGAGTAAGGATGGAAGGTTGGAGGGTGAAGTGATTGAAAGGGTGCAGCAGGGAAGAAAGGTTGCTGGTTCCTTGAAAGCAGTGATAAGAAACAGGGAAGTGAGCACTGAAGTGAAAAAGCTGCTACATGACAGTATTGTGATATCAACTTTAACATATGGAAGTGAACCTTGGACCCTGTTGGAGGGACAGAAGTCAAGAGTGAGAGCAGTGGAAATAAGTTATTTGAATGGAGCATGTGGAGTGACATGGAGAGACAGACTGACAAATGACGAAGTGCAAGAGCGTTGTGGTGTGGATGTGGATGTGATAGGAAGCGTTAGGAGAAAAACAAAAAGGTGATTTGGCCATGTGGAGAGGATGGAGAGTGAGAGACTGACAAGGAGTGTGTATGTGAGTGAGGTGGAGGTGGGGAGAGGGAGTGGGAGGCCAAGGATGAGATGGAGGGATGGAGTGGAGAGGTATTTGAGAGAGGGTGTGTGTGAGCTGGGAGTAGGGCAGTGAAATGGCGGGGGACAGAGCGACATGGAGGCGATTTGTTTGTCCCCACCTCTTCCAGGACAACAGCGTCTGGCAATAGACAGATATGTAGAATTTTCAACCTACTGGGAAAAAACATGGAAATTAGCTGTTATCTCGTGAAAGTAGGCCTACAGAGAATTTACAAATTCCTGGAATGTAAAGATACAAAAAAAAAATAATAATTCGTTTATATGAAGCTGTAGTACATATTACCTGTAAATTAATTATAGCTATTCCTGATACCAATAAAAATTATTATTTACTAATAGGGATCATTTATAACCTTTAAAAAATGATATGCAGGTGTACTATTACTGTTTCTCTTCCAGTAAGATTCAAAACAAAGTTTTTTATTAGCTAGTACAAAAAATGTTATTTGTATACTGCAAATATACACATTAAGTTACCAGAGGAAGGTAACTAAAATAGAAATTAATGATTTATTTCCTAAAAATTAATTGACTGGAAAATTAACAAACCAACTACTTGTATTAACTCTTTCCTGTTACTTGATTACATCTCTAATAGTTCTTACTGACAATACCGACCAAGAAGTCTGATCGGCGATTGCGTCTCATACAAAAGGCAGGTTGTATACTCAGTAATTACCAGCACACAAATGAAAAAAGAAGGTATTGTAAAGCACTAAATATACTTTTTTAAATTTTTATGTGTCCGAATCTGGGCATAGGCTTCAAAGTCTGCTCCTAAGGCCCAGTAGTCCTCTTTCATACAATGCATCACTACATGTCACCACTTCGGTGCTAACACCACCGTCCATATTTAATATATGCTAGGGCTGCCTCATACAGGACTGGTATATTGGTATTAGCGGGGGTATTTTTACGACATGCATGTCGACGGGTCTTCCGGTAGATCAGTAAAGTCTGTTTTTTATGAAATTCAAATCCTTAAACTGTTCCCTGCCCCAGCTTGGATTTGAACTTGGGTCCGATAGGACTGCAGGCCACCTCTCTACCGATTGAGCCACAACTAGTTATAAGAAACTAGTTATGAGAAACAATTTCTCTCCCAGACACCAAGCAAAAACAAAGTTTTCCATACTTAACACTCCCAAAACCACACCAGCAGGCTGGTTTCGCACATCTTTCACATGAGTATCACAACCCTGGAACACTTACGTGGGGTAAAGATCTCCACAGGGAATGAGTGCTCACGTGCTCCACAAGTGGGCAGGGGGGCTAGCACAGTTGCACGTCCTATAGCTTCAGTTCTACTTGTTCCGTGGTGGAGGAAGGTAGTAATTGCACGGCTTGCTCACTTGGTGTGTGGTGTTGAGTGCGTTTGGGGAAATTCTATTAAAAAAAAAAAAAAAACTTGCTTTGTCTCTCTGCAGCATAGTCCGTAGTGTTGCCAGAAGGCTGTGGCTGCACCAGCCGAGGCTCCCACGACCTGGGTGTGTGTGTGCTCAAGTCATCAGCATCTGTCTTATCAATGCCTCAGAAATTATGTTGTCATTTAGTACATTCTAGTGTTTTCAGTAACTTTTTTCAGTCACCCCTTTAGTGTTAAGTTTTTGTTTTTCAGTGACTAATTATGAAAGGACGTGAAAGTACAAAGGTTATACTTTCCATTTACTGTATTTTTGAAATTTTCATTAATTTTGATTAGAACTATTTTCTTTGATTTTCCAAAAATTGAGTATTATTCACCCCGGGTTCGTGTTAGTGGAACTCGGAATTTGGGTTAGTGTTCTAGGGCAGAGAATTATACATTTTAATACACTGTTTCACTTGAATAATAACACACTGCTCGTAGTTCACAGTGATGTTAATCCGGTCCCTCACAAACGAACTCACCTGGGCAAGGGTGAGAGGAAGGGTGACAAAGGGGATCGTGAGAGAGGGAGAAGGAGACTGAGGGAATTATGGTGTTTGAGAGGGGGGGGGATAGGAGGGGAGAAAAGTAAGGTGGTTAGGTTGGAATGGATGGTGAGGGAGTTGGGAAAGAGGATGATAAAGTTCGGGTTAGATTAGGGTTGAAGGGAGCATGGTATTGAACTGTGAGGTTGGTGATGGAGACAATACGTCAGCAATGTTAGAGGAAAAAGGAAGCTAGTGATATCATTTGGTACTGAAGGAGAAATCAAACTTATTAACTTTCCTGGTCTTACTTGCAGTGTGCCACTCTATCACCGTACCTGTTGAAGGTCAGTCTCTGCTAAAGTACATGAAAGGTCACCCTCTGCCCCTCAGAGTGTCAGACAATGAGCAGACACTCAAGGCTGAGGTTGATCTTCACCAGAGTGTGACAGAAGGGACATCAGCGATGATGATGAGTGTCATCAGGATATCAAATCGTTCACTCATCGCCGAGGTTGAAATCAACTTCAATCACGATGGGTCTTCTGACAATGAAAGTTTTATCTTCAAGTGCTATAGTGTAGATGGGATGGAAAAGCAGACCCTCAACACCACAACCACCACAATCACCAACACTACCACCACCTCTGCCACTACCGCAACCACCACCACCATCATCCCTGCTGCCCCTAACAACAGTTCAAAGTTGGCAGCTAGCAGGGTCACCATCCAGGTCAGTTGTGTGCATAGGGGGAGGGGGATCTCTAGTCAACAACATCATAACGTTCTTTCCCACGAAGCTTAGTGATGAGAAATATTAAGAAATAGGAAAACAATAATAATATGTGTACAACACCCAGTCATTTCAGCTAAACGTTCAAGTCACTTCAGCCTAAAACATAGTCTTGGCTCTACTTCTCGCATCAAACAATCCAAACTAAGGTATGCTTCATAATGTTTGTGAAAAGGAGGCAGTTTCACCGACTGGCTAGTGATATAATTGATACATTCCTTGTAATGTGCATGTCCATAGAAGTCATTTATATTTTCTATCCATTGTTTCTTCTGTTTCTTCAGTTTCCTTATGTCATGTATTTCCTGACGTTTGCAATGCACAAAAAGCCTAAATGTAGCAAACGTAAACCAGAAGAGGTCATCTTTGTCACATCGTGAAATTATGTATCGTAAATCGTGACATCGGGTGATTTGTAGGAACGATGAATAGTTCTGAAATCCGAGAGAATTCGCCATTCTCTTAACCATCCACTCGTGTACTTATATTTGCATCAAATTTTCAAAACTTTCGTCATTCTCTCGTGAGAGACTGCCTTAATGTACAGACAGTGCATTCCTCTGAGCGATAATTTCTGAACTGTCGTTTCCTTGCACTTGCCTCCCTGGCCGTTAGTTGGCCACGCCTCTTTCACACGTCCCTTACATTGGACACTCCAACACAGTTAGTCGTTCCTTAGCAGTCACGAAGAGTGGGTTTGCGATACCCAACGCGGATAGATTTCCTCTAGTGATCTTGAACATCCTGCAGTATCGGCGTTTTCCCGAATCTTCCACCAACTTGGTGAATGACTAAAGCAGCGACGGTCTCATCTCTACTGATTAGTATTTCTTTTGTTTTTCCTAGGCTTAAGGTTTTTGGTTATTTAGCTTAGTGCTTTATTTAGCTATTTGTGTAAGTGCTTGAGTGAGTGCATTTCCCTTTCTTTGATTTTGAATAGATTCATGTAACGTAAATTTATTTCCATGTAATTAATAAATTTACAGTTCGTTTTCTTGAGCTTTGTTAAATGTAACAGTCGTGTTTGATCTACCCACATATTTAGTACACTTTTGCTACTCCAAGTTACCACAACTCCTTATATTAATCACGACTGGTACTTAGGCCAGCTCTTGGTATTAATTCTTAAATCCGTTGTGCCAGCTAGGAGTTTGGCTCAGCCAAGATCCTGTTTATTATTATTATTATTATTATTATTATTATTATTATTATTTGAATGTTAAGGGGTGAACTAACTTTCTCAGAGGTCAACAGTACAGTAATACAGCCTTCTTGAGCGTTTAGTCTCTGCTGTGTACTGTTGTGAAAGTCTATAAATTCTCGACTCCAGAGAATTGGCGAAGTAAGCCAGCATAAAAGCGAAATCGCCACTTGATTTCACGAGTCCATTCTCTCGTGACATCTGGTGTCACATTTATTTATTATATAAAGTATATTCTTCATTTTTCATTTTCCCCCTGACAATCTTACTGTGAGGTTTGAAATACAAATAGTTTTTACGGTATCATCATTTGTTAAATTATCATATGAAACACCATTTTTTCAAAGCAGACCAAATGGTCAAGTGATCCAATGCACTGGATCAATACCACCCCATCTATGCAAGTCCTTCATCACCAACATTGTATGCAATTGGTGTCTGTTCAGTCACTCCTTAATTGATCCAGAAAGTTGTCTCTCTATTGAGAGTCCTGGTGGCGCATTAGTAAGTAAGCACAGGTCGAACCTGAAAGAAACAGAATTACATTCTCAGACCGGGCACATTGTTAGATGTTGTTGGTCCCTGCTTCCCGAGCAGTGTGTACTAAGGCCTTACAAAAAACGAGATGTTTAATAAAGTCAAAAATCCTCATATGACGAATGTCACAATGACACTTACACTCTGGTGGTGCTTATCTCAAAATTTCATTCTTACTATACTGCCATACAGTTTCATCTAAGTGGCGTCTCTATGTATAAGGATTTAAAACTATTTTACCTAACTTTCTGAAAACGGCAGATATACCAGCTAGGATACCCTTACTACAATTTTATGATATATTCTTCTCAGGAGTAGGATCTCGTCGTTAGAGAACATGGTAAATGTTGGCAGTACTTGTGGAAAGGATATCAAGGCGTATAAAAATGTTTAAACTGTAATATGAAGGAAATTGACACTTGTTGTTCTTGTTGCAGGTTGAGAAGGAAGAGATGAAAATCAGTATAACCATGTCAGACCACATCATCGAGACGGAACCAGGCAAGTGTTCAGAACTCTCCTTGGAGTTCCCACACATGGAGATGAATGTGTCCTGCACGACTGATGCTTTCTGTGGTTCCATGACGTACTGCAGCACACGTGAGTTTTACCTCATACTTCATGTGGTAGGTGATGCCCAATTCTTCCTTCGCCCTTATCATTCTTTTTCTGTGTAGGCCCTGCCCTTTTCCTATTTCTCCCATCCTCCCTCTCCTTTTTTATTACTCTTTTTCCAGTTAAGGTGGTTCTACACAGTGACAATCCTACTGCTTTCCAGTGACTAGGAAACAATTTACAACTCTGGGTGGCAACCACATAACCAAGAAAGCGGTGATGTACAGCCTACTGTGGTGCCTATGTTAACTGGGCAGGGTTGCCAGGTTTCCACTTTTAAAGGACAGTTAGCCCTTTTACTTCTTTTTAATAAATGACAGTCTAAAACAGTCCTTTTTCTTAACTTTTTTTATTCACTTCAAGGTTTTTACAAGTATAAGCTACAATTATGCAGCCAGTGATGAAATTTAAAACATTAGCCACATTTCTCAGTAAATATTTCACCTGTACAGTATACCGAAGCCATAGACCCAGCCCGGAGTGGCTTAACCATTAGCCACCAATGAATTTATTTAGTTTAGTCGAGTCATGAAAAGCCATTTCTTGGAGTGTCACTGCTGGTCACAGTAAATCATACAACAAACATTATCGTGCAGCCAGGAAGCACATTTTAAATCAACAGGGTAGTGGTGGTGAAAGAGAGGGGGAGAGACAGGAGTGGAAGGGTTCTGAAGGGGTGCTGGACGGGCGTGTTTTGCCCACGTTCACACGACAGCAAGGATGTTGTTCCCGGTCCTAGACCGCTCAGCCGGTCATCTCTCTCTCTCTCTCTCTCTCTCTCTCTCATACAGTGCATATGTATCTCCCTCTATTTATCCATCTTTTTATCTAGGCTATCTATCTGTCTATCAGTCTATCTGTCTTTCTATATATCTCTCTCTATGAAATTGTCATTTTTTTCCTCTGAAATTGTCATGTTTCCCTGGTGAGTGTCCCATTTTATATTCGATCATCTGGCAACCATGTAAGTGGGTGGAGAGGCGAATGTGCGGCGTCCATTCGTGAACCAAACTTCCACACTTCGCCACGCCTCACCATGGCGAGTCGCTGCCTACCGCAAGGGAACATTAGTTCACTGCACGGGACAGCTGTACAGGGGCGGTTGTTTGCCTGCGATTGATGGGTCTGCTCGACCAGAGAGGCCGAGGTTGCTAAACAACAGCCACAGCAACTAGAGGCCCTGCCAAGAGGGGAATCACACCAGCCACGAGCCGATACATCTCTAGCGCGGCTCGGAATATGGCCTTGACCTTGACCTACTTTCACCAATTTCGAACTCATGTATTTTCGTCCCTACTACACACGTGTACAGTTTCGTGATGATATCTTGAGCGGCTGTGAGGTTATCGTCGTGATAGATAGACAGACCTCCTGTAAAATTTTGTGATGATATCTTAAGCGGTTGCGACGTTATCGTGCTAACACACACACACACACACACACACACACACACACACACACACACACACAC
>JAGKTI010001570.1:0-10026 GCA_018397915.1 Birgus latro | reverse complement strand
AATGCGTTTATCAGTGTGTGGTTGTCTGTGTTTTTTTTTCTTTTTTTTTAATGGAAGGAAGAAGGAACCAATGGCCAGGTGCCTGCAAATTGCACCCTCTAAGGGAAAGAAAGAAAGAAGATAACAGAGAGCCAGATTAAAGATCCATTCATTTCGAGATGCATGGACACACTGCGTTTGAAAGACTGGAGATCGTAGGCAGCTGGCAAATGAGGCAGAGGGAGACAGTTTCAGAGCTGACCTCTTGCATACATGAAGGACTGGGAGCAGCGGTTAACTCTTTAATTAAGGAGTTGGACATAAAAAGGATGAGGGTTTGTTGACAGATGGCTGCCACTTGCCCGCCATAACGAAGGAAGGGCGGCAAGCAAACAGTTCAGAGGAGCAGTGACCGTTTAAGTAGCGACAGAAAAAAAAGATACAGATGCATGAGTGCGGCGAAGAGACAGAGGCTGAAGGGAGCCAGTAAGAGAAGAAGTATTAATGAGATGAAAAACCTTTGACTCCACCTTGCTGAGAAGAGCTGTGTATGTATTAGGTAGCCTCCCCACACATGAGAGTATACTCTACACAGGGGTGAATAAAACCCTTAAGTAAAGTCAACAACTGTGCAGGAGTAAAGAAGATACGGAGTTGGCTTAGCACACCCAATCTCTTGGAAGCAAATTTTACAAGAGATGTAATATGATCCTTTCAAGATTAATCCCGAGAAAATGAAACCCCAAGTAAGTGTAACGATGGTGCAGGAATGAGATGGATATTATTAAAAATTGGAAGGTACTCCTGTCGAAGATTTGTTGGGTTGATAGATGAAAAGGGATGAGTTTTTGCTGCAATAAAAACAACAAGGTCATTTTTACCCCAATCAGAGATGAGCCAAATCAGACAATAGGTGTGCCAGAGCCTCATCCCTTGTTTGTTGAAGCAACTGCTGAGATGGACGTTGCGGGAAGCGAATGAAAATGTGAAGGGTGGAGTCATCAGCGTATGACTGGATAGGGTTAGATGTACAATGCAGAAGGTCACTGATGAATAAATGGAAGATAATTGGTGATAGGACACAACCCTGACAAACACCACTATTGATAACTCTAGGAGAAGAACAGTGGCCGTGTACAACAGTAGCTATAGAGCGACCCGAAAGGAAGCTAGAGATTAGGCATAGATTGAATAGAAACCGTAAGAGGGTAATTTGGAAATTAAAGATTTATCCCAGACTTGATCGAAAGCCATTGAGATGTCAAGAGTCATGGTAAAGCTTCCGCCAAGGTCC
Organism: Birgus latro; assembly: GCA_018397915.1. Lineage (NCBI taxonomy): Eukaryota > Metazoa > Arthropoda > Malacostraca > Decapoda > Coenobitidae > Birgus > Birgus latro. The sequence continues at coordinate 8,753 of JAGKTI010001570.1, read as the reverse complement.
CAAAAGGAGGATGACCATGAGTCTGAAAGGTTGGTGAGAAGATCACCAGCGGAGCGTCCCTGACGGAACCCATACTGACGATCAGAAAGAAGGCTGTAATAGGAAAGATACTTTAAAATATTTTTGTTAAAAATACTCAAAAACTTTTGAATTACAGGATGTCCAAGCAACTGGGCGATGGTTAGATGCCTTGGAATGGTCACCCTTCTTTGGGACAGGCTGAATGAAAGCAAACTTACAGCCAGAAGGAGAGGTACAAGCTGATAGATAAAGATGAAAGAGTTTACGTAGCCAGGGTTTAAGCACAGAAGCATAGTTCTTGAGGCCAACAGGAAGGACCCCCTCAGGCTCATATGCCTTGTTAGTATTGAGGCCAGTGATGGAAGAAAATACATCAATTGAAGAATGTTTAATTTCAGACATGAAGAAGTCAGAGGGGAGGAAAAGATGGAAGTACAGCACGGAAATCATCTAAGCTGGAAATGGAGGAGAAAGTCTGAGTGAAGAGATCTGCTTTATCAGTAGAAGAAATCGCTACTGAGCCATCAGAGTGTAAAAAAGGAGGGAAGGACGATGAGGTAAAATTGTTAGAAATGCTTTTTGCAAGTGCCATAAGGAACGGGAAGAATTCGAGTTGGAGAGTCCAAAGCATTTAGTATGGACAAAATTATCTTTAGCTGAGCGAAGAACAGATTTAACATGATTCCAGGCAGAAACATAAAAAAGATGAGATTCAGGGGTGGGTTGGCTCCGGTACCTGTAGTAGGCCTTTTCTTTGTTGTGGATAGCATTAAAACAAACGTGATTAAACCAATTTTTTTTTTGCATTAGTTAAAGGATACGAAAAAGGAATGTATGCTTCAATGCCAGAGGGAATAATCTACATAATATGCATGGCAAACTCAGATGGCTGTCGTCCATGGAAGCAATAATCATTCAAAGGAAAATCAAAGTAGTACTGCCTGAGGGCCTCCCAGTCAGCAGCTCCCAAATGCCACAAATGATGTTTCTTTGGAGGGTCTACAGGCCATACTGGAGCAATAGGACACGTTAAGGTGATAAAGTTGTCATCAGAGGAGTCCAACGGAGAGGAAAGATTAACAGCGTAAGCAAAAGGATAAGTTGTAAGGAAGAGGTCAGGTATGTTGGAACTCTCTCCAAGGCGGTCAGGGATACGGGTAGGGTGCTGTACAAACTCTTCTAGGTCATTAAGGATAGACAAGATGTAGGCTTGTTCACCAAGTGGATCAGTGAAAGGAGAGGAGAGTCAAAAGTGGTGGTGAACATTCAGATCTCCTAGAATGGAGATTTCAGAGAAAGGAGAAATGAATAGGATGTGTTCCATCGTAGTAGAAAGATTGTCGAAGAATTTTCCATCATCAGTAGAATTAGGTTATCAGTAAACAGCACAGATATAACTAGTCAGAGGTCAACAGGAAAACTGAAGCCAGAGAGTAGAGAATTCAGAGGAATCAAGTTCAGAAACATAAGAGCAAGATAAGTTGTTGCATACACTTATGCAACAGCCAACTTTGGCTTTGAAATGAGTATAGAGAAAATAGCAGGGTACAGAGAAGGGTTTGTTGTCATCTTTTTTTTATATTTTTTATGTGTCCGACTCTGGGCATAGGCTTCACAGCCTGCTATCAAGGCCCAGCGGTCCTCCTACATACCATACACCTCTACATGTCACCACTTCGGCGCTAACACCCACCGTCCATATTGAATACAGGCTAGGGGTGTCTCAAACAGGACTGGTGGATTAGTATTAGCGGGGGTAATTTTATGACATGTTGGCCGGGTCTTCTGGTAGATCAGTAAGCTTGATTTAACGAAATTCGAATCCTTAAACTGTTTCCTGTCCCTGCGAGGATTTGAACCTGGGTCCGTTAGGACTGCAAGCCACCTCTCTACCGATCGAGCTACCCCCTGTATCTCAGTTAGGAAGAGGAGGAGAGGTGGTTCTCAACAGAGAGAAAGTTAGAGGAGAGGCCGCTAACGTTGCAGAAATGACGAGAAAATGACGCACACAATGGTTTCAGGCAGCTCTTTGGGTCGTCATCGGGAGAGGGGAGGATGGTGGGGGCATTTATGGTCACCCCCCTCCCCGGGGGACTCCGAGGTATGTCGTTTGACGTTGACAGTTAGAGAAACTTGTACTGGAGAGTATGCTGACTTACTCATTGTGTTACTGAAACAGAAAAAGGTCAACAAAGGGGGATGGTCAGGATCTAGTCCCGAGGGCTGATGAAATGGGCGCAGCAGCTCTCTCTGTAACCAGATTTCCATCCACCTTGGGAGTACCGCACGGTTCGACTGATGCTGCTGTCTTTTCCGTGGCTGTGTGTGTGTAATATACTGTATACACATTGCTCACGAAGCATCTAGCCTGATTGAACTAATACATAAACATTATTATTTGTTAATAACCTTGCCATGGTCAGAACCCTGCCTGGCTGCTAATTCTTCCCAACCCTTAACCCTCTCCCTCTCCTGTACATGTTCTTGCCCTACCCTACTGATAACCCTGCCCCTACCCATAACACTGGCCTGCCCACAACCATACCTTGCCTGTAATCCTGCCTTGTCCACTAACCTGCCTTCTTCTTAACTCTGCCATCCCCATAACCTTGCCTTGTCCATTACCCTCTCTGCTCCTTAACTTTTCCCCACCCTTAACCTTGCCTTGCCCATTTCTCTGGCGGCATGTTAACCCTACCCAACTAAAAACTCTGTCTTACTGTTCACCATTCTCTGCCCATACCCCTGCCCTGTCTCAAACCTTATCCTGTACATATACTTGTTCTGCCCATGACCCTTCCTTGCCCCTAACTTTAACCTTCCCCTAACTCTGCACTGTTTCTCACCCTGTCCAGTCCGAAATTGTGGCCTTCCTACCCTACAACCTGTCCTGTCCATACCCCTACCTTGCCCATAGCCCAGTCAGGATCATTACCCTGTCCTATTAATAACGCTGTCTTTCCCTTTGTGCCGTGCCATATTCATAACCCTGCCCGTTCATACCATTGCCCTCCCCATAACCCTGCCATGTCTATAAGCCTGACCTGCCCCAAACTCTTCCGTTTCCATAATCTTACCCTGCACTTAACCCTGCCTGTCCATAGCCCTACCCTGCTGCCCTACCTAGAACCCTGTCAAGGTCATAACCTTGCCCTGTCAGTAACCCTGTCCTGCCTATAACCCTGCCTAACCCATAACCCAGCCCAGCCCATAACTTGCCTATAACCCTATCCTGCTCATAACCCTGCCATGCCCATAGCCCATAATTCTGTCCCGCCCATAACCTTGCCAAGCTCATAACTCTAACCTGCCTATAATCCTGTCCTGCTCATAACCCTGCCAAGCCCATAACCCTACCGTGGGCATAACCCTGTCCTTTCCCCATCCCTACCGTGCCCATAACCCTTCCCTACACATAAGCCTGCCCCGTCATTAATCCCACTCTGTCCATAATCTGTCCTGCCCGTAAGCCTATCCTGCCCATAACCCTCTTTTGTCCATAACCCAGCGGTGTTCCTAACCCTGCTCTGCCCTGCATCTTACCCTGCCCTGGTCATAGCCCTGTCCTTACCCTCACCCTACCTCACCCATAACCATGCCATTCCCTACCCATAACCCTACCCTGCCCATAACTTTCCCCTGCCCATAACCTTGCCTTGCCCTTGAGTCTTACCTACCTATAACCCTGGCCTGCCTGCCCATACTCCTGCTCGCCAGTAACCCTGACCCGGCCTGTCGCTAACTCAGCTCTGTCTTGCCCCTTACCCTGTCTTGGTCATAACCCTGCCTTATCCATAACCCTGTCTAAAGACCGGCTCTTGAATTAGGCTCTCTGTTATCTTGTTTTAATTTTCTCTTGGAGGGAACAACAGCTGGCTGGCTTTTTGCCTTTGGTACATTCTTCTTCACACACACACATATAAAAGTACGGAATGTCTTGCTACTAACCCAGTCTTGTCCACAACCCTTCCCTACCCATAACCCTGCCTTATCGCTAATTCTGCCCTGACTCAAACTTTGACCTCCTCCCATGCAGAATGTGGTAGTGACAATATACCATACACTACCTACCATCCAGTGGCACTCATGACCAGCACCCTGGCTGGGAAAGGATTGCTGGAGGCTGAACTCCACTTCCATCCTCCACCACACAACACCTCCTGGGTCCGTAACCTCGAGCTTCTAACGTCAGCTAGGAACCGTCGAGTGGCTGCAGTCCAGATAGGTTACAATCCGGACGCGGACGGCAAGACTAATGACGAGTTGTATATGTGGTGCATTAAGGACATGGAGGCCAGTCATGTTTGGAACCACACCAAACACCTGAACACATCTCGCACCATTAAGCTGCAGGTAAGCTGTGTGTGTGTGTGTGTGTGTGTGTGTGTGTGTGTGTGCATTAACTCCTGATAACATTAATTTTGACGATAAGGTTGGCCATGGCTTTGTGCAAGTTGATTTTCAATCGTGTGACGTCTTGCTAACTTCCCTATTGCTTACACTATCTGCTGAAGAATTTATTCAGGTTTCAATAGACTTTTCGAACTGAAAGATGATTTTACCTGCATAAACCCCTCCAGTACTAGAGACTTACACCAAGTCGAATATATTCGTCTGCAAGTAGCAATAGTAAATAGAAAAATGCGTCACTAGATTCAAGCAGTCAATCGCTGAAAGACTGAAAATATCGGTAATACAGCAAAAATGATGTTGATAATTATAAGGGCACCATATTCTTCTTCAGGTGAGCACTAGGTGGGTACAAGCATCACACCTGACTGAAGACTCGGCCACAGTGTTAGCAAAGGCCAGCTGCATGTCCGACCTACCCGGCAACCTTATACTGAGAGTGTGGTGTTCCTTTGGACATGCTGCTTGTGGCTCCGTGACCCCCTGCAAGACAGGTGAGGCAAGGCACCGGACAATGACAATCACTGGCAAGTTGAGAGAGAGAGAGAGAGAGAGAGAGAGAGAGAGAGAGAGAGAGAGAGAGAGAGAGAGAGAGAGAGAGAGAGAGAGAGAGAGATTGGGGTTGAGTACTGGTCATTTGTGTAAAATATGTGATAACGATATTTATATAATTATAAATGGTGGCAAGAGACGAATGACGATAGTGGCGTTACCCCTTCAACACGGCCTATTTTTTTCCTTTTTTTTTTAACTTTTATTGACCAGAAGGTTTTTCCTCAACTCAACCCCTTCAATTTGATCACAAGCTAAAATTTAATGAACCCCACGCTCACTAACTGATCTAATGTGACTTTGATCTCCGACAGATTGCTTGAAAAATCAAATTAGTTTACCCTTCTGTGGCCCCTAATTTAGATAAAACCAATTGACTTGACCTTTCCTTGTGACCTTGGCCTTTGCCTGAGTGTCCTCAAATTCAAACTTCTTTATCCTTGCAGTGCTTTGTAGCTTTACACAGCGTTTAGTTTTAATTTGTTGGAGACACATAAAACGTGACCTTGTTGTGTGATGTCATTTTCTGACTTCCTGTTCTCAAAAACAAATGTTCAGTCCCTCGGGTGTTCCCCAAGCCTTCCACCAAGTTTGTTTATATCAGATGAAAACGGTATCAGCTGCTTTACTGTCACACAGACACACGGGTAGAAACTTCATCCCGCCAGTGGTCTTCACCTTTGACTGACTGCCCTCAAAATCGAAGCCTCATTACTCTCAGCTCTTCCACCAGGCTTGGTGTGAATCGGATAAAAACGAAGTTTACCATGCTAAACCAATTTTTGACCCAGACCAGTGACTTTCCTCAGTGACATTATTAAAAAAAAAAAAGACTTTATTACCATATTAGTTAAAATGTGGTGACGTTTGAATTAGTTCTTTCACACGTGGGTGCAAGAGAGAGAGAGAGCGCGCGCGCACACACACACACACATACACAGTACAACGTAACACCCGCTGTCATTTCGCTAGCATAGGTGTAAAATGTTATGGGAGAGAGGGTGTTGGAGGCACCCCGTTGTTGTAAACGGCTGATGAAGACTGTATCTCACCTCTTCAGTCAGACTAGTCTCTCTTGTTCTTAACAGCATGATCTGGTGATAGCATGAATAATAATAATATATTGCTACTGCTGGCTATAAGGATGCTCGTATGTTGGAAGTGGTTATGTGGAGGTAGCATAAATAATAATATGTATCTACTGAATGAGGATATTGGTGTACTGAAGGGATTAAAAATATCGTTAATAACTCTGTACTGAGGGGATTAAAAAAATATCGTTAATAACTTATTGATATTAAATGAACTTTTCTGTAGTTTTCAGTTGAGTTTTCAGTTGTAGTGTTCGTGAGAGCAGAGTTGTCAATAAAGCGAGGGTATAAATATGGCAAGAATGCTGGTGGTTATAACGGTAGCTTTATATTATCAAGTGTTATTAATATACATGTGTTAGTGACGTGTATTGTGTCAGTATTAGTGGCATTCAATAAAGTTGTGGTATTATCAGTGATGGTATTATTACTAGCTGTGTTAAAACTTCCCACATCTCAATGGGAAATTTTCTTGTTTTTGTCGATATTATTATTATTATTGTTGTTGTTGTTATTGTTGTTGTTATTGTTGTTGTTATTAATTTATTTAGTTATTTTATCATTGCGATACTTCAAAGGGTACTTGGCCTAGAACCTTCAAACCAGGTCAATTAGTCGGACAGTTAAATACGGTGATAATCCATCAATCGGATCTCTGGTTATTATCCGGAACACGGAAATGTGAGTTAGCCACGCTGTCACAAGAACCGCATGTGCTAGTACCTTGAAATTTTACTACAGTACAGCCTTCAGACGGCCACAGTGCGGGAAGGAGTATGGTTCCAATCAGGTGGTTATTCTCCGAGATTGCCCTGGGTTAAAAATTGAGAGTTTTCCAGATATTCTATATGTCACGTAATTTTCCATGAAGGACTGACGCTAGAACCACCAAACTTGGTGGATTTATAGACTATGATGACCTAAGGTGACGTGCTTAAGATCAGTGACCTTGACCTCAAGGTCCCTTTATAGCTCAGCTTCTAGTAGGCAATGGCTGTGGGAAGTTTACCTTGACAATTTTACAGTGTTCTAGTTAATGTATTGGTGGTAACAAGGTTTTGGAGTTGGTGCTGTGGTGTTAATGAAGTATTAGTGTTATACTAATGCTAACAAGTGGTGCTCGGCACAACAAACCTAGCCCAACAGCAATTATTTTATTGCCATTAAATACTGACTCGTTTCTGCCATTTAATGTCAGTGCACAATTATCCCATTTGCGCCCAGCGTCCTCAATATCGGACAGAACTGGGCATTTACAAAAGTTGATAAAGGAGGGAATCCTTGGGTAGGAACCTATGAGCTATGCGACTATGAGCAGATAGGCAGAGGGCAGTACGCTTAGTACCATTCCAGCAAAATCCCTCACAGAGGAACCCTGGGAGTTAATGGGTTAAAGTCTAAGGTAATGACGCATTTGTTTTCCAGTTATGCCCTCTGAAAATCCGACATCATGCGTTTGACATTTCATGGTCACTCAAGGTCAAAAGTCATGGTGCCAAATGAAAGCCCATATGAGACTTTCTGTATCTTGGTAATAGTAAATATCTCTTTTTTCAACGAGTTTCGAGTTGTAGCCCTCTGAATATCTGTGACCTTGAGTTTGACCCTTCAAGGTCACTTATGGTGAAAGGTCAAGGCACTAACTAAAAACCCATGTGGAATTTCCTAAATATTGATAGTAGTAAATATCTCTCTATCTTCAATAATCGTGACCTTAAGTTTGACCTTTCAAGGATTCAAGGTCAAAGGTCTTGGTGCCAAATGAAAGCCCATATTACGAGTTCCTGTATGGTCCTAATAAATACCCCATCTTCAACCGTTTTCAAGTTATAGCCCTCTGAAAATCCATGACCTTGATTTTGACGTTTCAGGGTCACTCAATTACCTCCAAAATTTTATCACTTTATTTGAGAACCATTGCCCACATATCCTGAAAGTTTCATGTAATTCAGTGCAACAGTTATTCTGTAATGTTGCTAACAAACAAACTCGATCAAAAACAGTACCTCGTCAGATTCTATCCTGGCGAAGTAATAATGGTGTTAAAAGTTGTTATTAAATGATTAGTGAGGCTAACAGCAGCGGTGTTACGAGAATGCTGGTGTTAACACGGGAGTGTTTATGGAAACACTTCCATGAGTGGGGAGTAGTGTTAACAGTGATCGTATTTATTGTGGTAGCTTCAACAATACCGGTGTTAATTGCTGTTGTGTTAAAATAATGTTGTTAAGAGTAATGGTGTTAACACAGCAGAGTACTAACAGCAGTGGTGCTAACAGAGCTTCAGTGTTAATTACAGTTGTCCTGTTAATGGTGTCAACATAATGGTGTTATAGTCATGGCACACGACTCTGAGATTGTAATTATCGTACCCTGGTAACCTTCATGTAAAAAGTGTGTCCAATTTTGTATCATACACGAGTCTAATTATTATACATGAATATTATTATACATGAACATTGTCAGGGGGATAATGTAATCAGGGGGAATATGTAATATTGTATAATTGGAGTATACAATGTATAGCTATGTGTGCTAGGAATGACCATCGAGTCATTTATTACGAGAGAATAGACTCGTGAAATCAAGCAGCGATTTCACTTTTATGCTGGCTTACTTCGCCAATTCTCTAGAGTCGAGAATTTATAGACTTTCTCAACGGTACACAGCAGAGACTAG
>JAGKTI010001569.1:70453-82235 GCA_018397915.1 Birgus latro | reverse complement strand
CAATTTGCCATTAACAAATCTATAAAACAGTTTGGGTTCATCCTTACATTTGTCAATTATACCTTTTTCAAAGTTCCTTTCTTCCTCTCTACGTATTCTTGCATATTCATTTCTAGTTCTTTTATATGCTTCCTTTGTTCTGATATTACCTTTCTTTCTCCATTTGTTCCATGCCATGTCCCTCTCTTTTTTCGCTATTATACACCTTCTATTAAACCACACCTTTTTCCTGTTTTCTTTCCCACTTACTCTTGGCACATATTTTTCCACTCCCAAATTGTAGAGGTCTAAAAAGATGTCCCACTTCCTCTGTATCTCTCTTGTCTCCCTGAATTTTCTCCAGTGTGTGTGTGTGTGTGTGTGATTACGGCTGGATGTTTGATGACAACATTTGTCTCACACTGGATAATAATGCACTTTTAGCCAGAAGAAGGGGTCCTTCATGCCAGATAATGTCAAAGATTTTATGCTTACTGCCAGATACCATTTTAATTCAACTATTGGCTACAATGGATAATGTCACATGTCTGATAATGCAACACCAGATAATCAGGAGTACTATATTATACTGTAAAAAACTGTATTCCTTTACACTTACTATCAAATATTCTCAATATGCATTTTATATTGCACCTCACTACAACCAAGAAATATGAATTTATTTAAAGAATTGCCTCTGCATTACCCTGTAATAACAAATACAGTGTACAAAAACAGTAAACAGTTACTAAGAGAAGGAGTATTGCACTCCTGGCTTTTTTAAAAAGCATTAGTGTCCTTGAATATGTACAGCATATTCCACATATAAACATACACTTCAACAGCATATCAACAAGAATTTATGACTAGTGTTAAAAAGTAAAATACGATATAGTTACATACTGTAAACAGTATAAGAAAACATTTAAACAAAACCCATTTTTCCTACAGTATGAGATCATAGTGGCACCTTAATAGACAAAAGATGGGCTCTCTGCCACTCAACTGCACACAAATGAGGCAACTGAATCTTCCCAGAGTGTAAGTAAAACTTGTCTTGTAGCTCAAGTTTCAAGAACTATCAGTAATCAGTGAACTGAAACTAAGCTCAACACACTTGCTTGTACCCTCAGTGAGATGCCAGCCATGCGTAAAACTCACAACCCCATACAGGGATACCCATGAGGAGCAGAACCAACCTTGGTGGGATGCCTGTTATTATGTCTCCACAATCTCCTAAAAGAGGATAAATAGATTACCCATTACTCAAACACTTGTACGTTTACTGCTTGAGGTCACTATTGGCACCCTACAGGAAGGTTCCATAAGCTCAAGGAAGATCACTCACACTGTATTCTTTCCTTTATGTTTCTATAGTAACTAGCAATTTTTCATACCAATGTTTGGTAATTTAGTTTTTATGCAGGTGACCAATACAGTTGGAGGAGGAGAGACTTCTTTTTTTGCTCTTCTTCCTCATGATACATTCTTCCTTGGTGAAGTTTATTTTATTGGTATCTACTGTGCATCACAATAGCCTTGCCACACAACACTTTTCTTTCCTCTTCCCCTTTCCCATGATAGTGGCATCCAGCATGCAAATATGGCTCTGACCTAATGAAGTAGAAACCTGAGTCTCTAGTTTTTTCATATAAGAGCCTAGGACTGCTGCAGGTCTGGTACACAAAATCTGGGTGAAGTGTGTCTTCTCCAGGGTTGCTTGTGAGGTTTAGGTACAGTATGTATAAAGGACCACAACTAAACTGGCCAGAAGGCATGGTGTCCTCTGTACAGGGTTCAGACTAGCAGGAGAACTATACTCATACGGTTTGTCTCAGTCTACCACATTCCATCCGACACTGGGTAAATAATAATTGTTGGAAAGCCTCTTGAGAGTGTGGAGGCAGTTTGTTATTTGGGGGTCATATTATGTGCTGGAGGTGGGGCTGGCAAAGGTTAAGGAGTAGTTGGAGGGAAGTTCAAAGAGTTGTTGTCTCTCATAACATTGAAAGGGCTCTCCCTCCATGCTAGGGGATCTTTGTATGCAGCAAGTGTTAGAAGTGTAATACTGTATGGCAGTGAGATTTGGGCAGTAAAGGAAGAGGATATTCATATGCTCAAAAATACAGAAATGACAGTGATTAGATGGATGTGCAGTGCATTCATGAATATGAGGTCCTGGGGGAAGGGGGGAATAGAACTGTGACTGAAGAGCTGAGAAGAGGGCTTGGATCTAAAGATGTTGGTGCTGTGATAAGAAGGGGCATATTGAGATGATTTGGACATGTTGAGAGGAAGGCTGGGACTTGAACATATTGGTGCTCTGATGAGGAGGAGTAGACCAAGATTATCTGGGCATAAAGGGAGGATGGAGCATGACACCTGGGTGCAAAGGGTTAGAAGTGTGAATGTCAAGGGTAAGGTTGTAAGGAGCACAAAAAAAAAAGAAAAAAAAAGGACCTAGGATGAGGTCATACCGTGTGACCATAGAGAGAAGGGGCTGAAATAGGTGGCTGCCAGAGATTGAGCAGCATGGACAGCCACCATTAGGCAACCAAGGTCAAAATATGCAAGCATGGTGGAACCTTTAAAACGATACAAAATGAATCGAAGACTTCACTTCTAGATGGTGGGGGTGACAGGGCAGCAGTGAAAAACAGTATGCCCACTTCATTTACGAGAAAGGCCATGCATATTCAGTACCTGACTGCATGATGAGGGAAATGTAATGGTGGACAACGAAGATATTAAAGATGGTTGAAGAGCATTTACAACAGGTTGCTGAATGGCAACTCTGATGGGAACAGGGAAAGTTTTGAGTCGGCAGATCCAGTGTTTGGCCCTTGGTCTTTGATTAGTACTGCAATTGGCAAGAAGCAGTTAGGAAAGGCAGTGGGTATGTCTGTGTTGACTGCTGAAATGTTGAAGGCCACAGGAGATACTGGAGTGGGTTTAGTTACTGATTTGATAAATTCAATATATATAAGTGTGTCATTCCAGATGACTGGTTGAAATGTGTCATTGTAAATGTGTATAAGGGAAAAAGTGATACCTTGGAATGATAATATTATAAAGGCATAAAACTTTTGGGCCTGAAAATGACAGGTTATGGAGGGTGTCCTGTAAGGTATGACAAGGGAAAGTGAGAATACTGATAAGATGCAGTTTTGGTTCATGGCAGGCAGAAGAAGCACTAATGCAATATTCACTGACATCTTCAGGAAAAATATGTAAGAAAGAAGAGGGAGTGTATTCTGTTTTAGCTGACTTCGAGAAGGCTCTGAAAGAGTTCCTGGGGAGGTGGCGAAGAGGGCAATGAGAAGTCATGGGATAGAGAAGTGGATGATTAGAGTGGGTATGACTATGTACGAGGGTGCTTGCAACCAGGTGAGAGTTAAGGGAGATCTGAGTGGTGAGTTTTCTGTGAATACTGGTGTGCATCAGGGGTCAGTGTTGGGTCCCTTATTGTTTATCATGGTGCTTGAAGCTCTCTCATGAGACTTCGGAAATGGATTCCCATGGGAGTTATTGTATGCTGATGGCCTGGTGTTGACTGCAGAGAACAAGAGGAGGGGAGCAGGGGAAATATACTGGAAATGGAGAGATAGAATGGGTTACAAGGGTTTCGAGTAAACAAGGAAAAAACAAGTGATGGTGTCTAGGGATGATGGTGATACTGTCAAAGCTGAGTAAGTGTGGTAAGGTGCAGTTTGCCACAAGGGTGTGGGAAGTAACTCCATCTTGTGCAGCACTTGTGATAAGTGGGTCCATAAAAATGCAGTGGTATTAGAGGTAGGCTGTAAAATAATCGTGTGTGCATTGTGTCGGGGAGGGGATGCAGAGATTGAAAGTAAAATAATCGTGTGTGCATTGTGTCGGGGAGGGGATGCAGAGATTGAAAGAAGTGAAAAGATTCGTCTTGATGGAGAGTTGAGTGTGTTGAGAAGTTTTGCTATTTGGGGAACATGTTATTATGCTGGAGGTGGGGCTGAATCTGTGGCTAGGGTATGGAGTGGTTAAAGAAAGTTAAAGGAGCTTTTCTGATATTGATAGGAGTCTTTCTTTCTAGTAAGGGATCAATGTATGCAGCAGGTGTTAGGAGTATAATGATGTCTGGTAGTAAGACCTGGCCAGTAAAGTACTGTACAGTATCTGAAACATACAGAAATGATAATGTTTATGTTTATTTATGTTTAGATCGATGTGTAATGTATCCTTGAATGAGGCTAGGGGGGGTACTAGGACTGCGATTAATGAGCTAAGAGGAAAGCCGGGACTTGTGTGTGTGTTAGTAATCTGTGTTTTGAGAGGACGGAAGATGACAAGTGGATGCAGATGATGGCTGTGAACATTGAGGGTAGGGTTGTAGAAGATAGGGTTGCAAAAGGCTGACCAAAAAAGGACCTGGGACGAGGTCAGAGAATGTGATCTAGGACATGGGACTGAACAGGGAGGCTGCCAGAGAACGAGCAGCATAGACAGCTGTGATGAAGTAACCACGGTCGTTGCATGGAAGCATGTTGGAGTCTTCATAAACAAAATGAAATGAACGAACAAAAACACACAGTGAAACAGGAAAGCACAAATGGACACAATAGACAAACACTAACAAAAGAACACATAGATGTGTACTGTCTGGCTGCAGCATAAAGGATGACATTTAAACAAGGTTTGTTGCCAATCATAACGGTGTGCAAGTAAGCAGATCTCAATCTCTGCTCAACGATCTAGGTACTGAATAAAAACTCTTGACACTTTAGGGAGCATTTAAAAATAACTTTTAGAAGCACAATGGAGATACAGCATCCATCTCCTTAACCCTGGAAGTACTGAGACAGAATCCCTTGTTCCCACTACAAATGACTGGCACAGTGGCCACCCTTCTTCCTTATTGGGGCCAAGGATGACTCCAAGGAGTAAAAACAGGAAAAATTACAGTAGCAGATACATATTAGCTATGTAAACATTAAGGGCATAAAGTGACTTATACTAATACTGTGCACTAGGAGAATAATACATGAGAATGTTGAACTTTCCAGAGACACACAAACCTGAGAATCTGTACTTCCAACTCTTAATCCCGGTGAGGACGACTGACAGAAACTCTTGGAAGAACACAATCACCATCCCCTCCCATCCCAGCAACCCCTCCTCCCACAACCCCAGCCATAAGGCTAAAAGTGGTGAGAAACTTAGCCAGGAAGAGAAGCAGTATAAGGAAGAGTGTGGTTGCCATGGAGATAACATAGTGGCTGAGGGAAGTGCCAATGTCAAGCCAGGAACCTTCTGTACGGATAAGGAAGAAGAAGTGAAGTGCCATGAAGTCAGACATGGCCAGGAACACATAGAAGAGTGCTCTTGTTGGCACCTGAAAAGAGAGGGTAATCCATGTTAACAGGAGATGTTAACTAATGATTCATATTCATATAAGTCACAAAAGTTATCATCATCATCATCACCACCATCCCACGTCCCACTAATAAATGGGTGGGGACAAGTTTTAAATACTGTACTGTATTTTGATCAAATTTATTTTTACACTGATACTAGTACAATCTAATCTAAAACTGACAACTATATAAAATTAGCATCTGCCCCAAATATTACATCTGTGTAGATTTTTGCCATCCTTCCCCCCCTCTCTTTGTTAGATAAATGGATAGACATATTATCCTTGACTTCAGGAAAGCTCACTTATTACAAGGCTAAACATGGCTTTGAACATGTTGCACACTGATGCTAGGAGTTATTACTCACATTTGCACCACTATCATCATTTTAACCCATCATCCCAGTAAGTTATATGGGCAAGATCAAGAAATACAGAAGGAAAGCACAAAGGTAGGAATATTATCAAAACAGTGCCCTTTAAATTTTAATAGGCATCCATTCACTCACCAATGTAAGTCTTCCAAATTCTGGGCTCCACATCACAGGCAATGAACTATGCAATAATACAGTATACTTCAAAAGTTAAAGTCATCACTTTCATAGTATGTGTGGGAGATGATCATTCCTTCAACTGCCAATTTAAATGGGAGTGGAATGACTGTCATGTGCATCTTCATAGTATTATCATCCATTCACAGCTATTTCAAATCATTTTGAATCGTTTAAAAGGCTCCAACATGATTGTATGCATCAGCCTTGGTCACTTAATGTTGCTCAATCTCTAGCAGCCTCCCTATTCAGTCCTTTATCCCTGAGGTCACTCTGTATGACCTCATCCCAGGTCTTGTTTTGGTCTGACTCTCGCAACCATACCACCGACATTCACACCTCATTTTCCGCACCCAATTGTCATCCTACATCTTCTCCACATGCCTAAACCATCTCAATCTGCCCCTCCTCATCACAACACCAATACACTCCAGTCCCATCCTTCCTCTTTTCTTCAATTGTAAACCTAGCCCCCCCACCCCCTGGCCTTGCATTCAACAATGTGCTAAACATCCATCTAATCATTGTAATTTACGTACATCTGAGCCTATGAATATCTACTTCCTTTACTGCCCTGGTCTCACTGCCATACAAAATTACACTCCTAACACAAGTTGCATACAAAGATCCCACAGTATGGGGGACCGCCCTTTCAATGTCAGGAAAGGCAACAGCTCTCTGAATTTCCTCCAAGCACTCCATGTTGGCTGCAACATCCCATTCACAAGACTGTTCTAGTAGCTTGCAAGGGGCAATCTAGAATCTCACCTAATTTTTAATAAAATTTTCCATGTTTCTTTATGGTGTGAAGTGTATACATGTTTATGCATGATGAGTGACTAGACATAGGATGGTGTAACCTTTGTCTTGTGCAGTGGTGGTGGTAACCTCTCTCCACCCTTGTGGGTGCTAGTTGGCCAAAACCTGCTACAACAGTAAAAAACAAGGTGTCATGAACTTGATGGGCACCTGGAGTCTCTCTCTCTCTCTCTCTCTCTCTCTCTCTCTCTCTTACATAGAAAGACTGATGCATGTGTATGTGAATTTTTAATGAACAATACAGTACTTCTCTGAACATTCTTGAAGTCAAAAAGGGCATTTTCTCCAAATCTCCCACTCCACTGACTTCCTGTCTGACAAGCATGCTGCAGCCTAATTATTAAGGTTTTCACTGCCAATCCTTGACTATGACTCTTGTTATTTCAAGTTTCCTTTGACCTACACTTGGACCAATCTGCTACCAATCTTCCCTTTTTCTAGATGCGAATGTCCTGTTATTTAATCTGACCTCTCAAAACTTTGCAATTTTTTAAAGAACTATACCTTTATTAAAGTGCAGATGGCATGGAAGAAGCATGTGACGAGGAGGAATGGGATGATGATCTTGAAGAGGAGGAGGCTGCCCATGATGAAGGGAGAGAAGACAGTAACAAAACAGTAGACAAAACTGGGATCAAAGCTGTTAATGCTGGCAATGTTACCTGTTCCGAAAAATGCCAGCACAATGAAGAACAGCTACAATGAACAAGTTAAGGAAATGTATAAAAAGGAGAATTCATTAAACAATTCTGAACAATACAATTCGTCTGTTACTAAGAATATCACATGCAGACAAATCATCACTGAGCCACTGTCCCCTATAGTTTCTAAGGCAAATTACTGCAAATTAAGGTCTGAATAACACTTGTAAACATGACAGAAGACATTATAGTGTATCTAACAGACAGCATATTACACACACTGTACAATGACTGTGATCTCTGCCAGCCATTCATAATGCTCAGCTTGATGACAGTATGGTTTGATCAATCATCCAAATGGCTGAGAACCTTTAAAACTTCAAATAGCTACATAACAAATAAATGTCCATGATTTTTTATATCACAACTCATGGGGACAGAAAAGAAGAATACAACAAAGTACGATAATGCATGAAATAGTCCAAGGAGTCTTAGAAGAAAAAAAAAAATCACAGGCCTAGCTCCACACACCCACTGAAAAAGGAATGATTAGCTTACAATACTTCTTTCATTCAGTGAAATTCACACAGAAGGCAACTTTGCTGCATACACAGTAGGTGTACAGTATAACATGTGCCTGTCAAGTAAGGGAACATGTAAAGTTAAAGTATATTACAGGCATTTCTATGCAGGTAATGGTAACCCTCTTTTATGACTTCTCAAATGGGAACAAAATAAGAAACATAAAAAAGACAGTATCAACAGAACATATACAGTATTATAAAATAATCCTATGTTGCATTGAATTACAGTAAGTACTATAACAATGATAGATAATATTATTTAAGAATGATGATTGGTAAAACCGCAAACCAATAACTAACTGCTACAAAAGGATACAAAGAAGTATGCACGCCGAACATCAGACCACTCCAACACCCTCTCTCCTGTCTCACTCCTCTCAGTGCCACCCCAAGTGGCAAACTTCAGCATTGCAATCTGTCAAGTATGCATAAAACACACATTTGATGCTGATGATGACAATTATTAGGGGTCATGTAGGCAAAACAGAATGTATAGAAAGCTGCTGATCTCAAATTCAAAATATATACTTTTTAAAATAGTATCGCATGTTTAAACGTACAGAAATGACAATGATTAGGTGGATGTGCAGTGTGTCCCTGCGTGCAAGGCCTGGGGGGGCTGGGTTTACGATAGAAGAGTTGAGAGGTAGGATGGGACTGGAGTGTATTGGTGTTGTGATGAGGGGAGGTAGGCTGAGGTGGTTTGGACATGTGGAGAGGATGGGGGATGATAATTGGGTGCAGAGGGTGAGAAGTGTTAATATTGGGGGAGGGGTAGATCGAGAAAGATATGGGACGAGGTCATTAAATGTGACTTAAGGGTTAAGGGACTGAATAGGGAGGCTGCCAGAGATCGAGCAGCGTGGAGAGCCGCCATTAGGTGACCAAGGCCGACACATGCAAGCATGTTGGAGCCTTCAAAAATGAAATGAAACGATCTACAGCATTATGCTATATTACAGTTCTTCCATAAGCCACCAGTGACAATTCAACTATGGTCTTTATTTTCACTATTCTCTTATTTTCACCTTGCTTTCAGATTTTCAGATTTAATTCTCTTCTGAGAAAGACAAGCTATCTACCTGGTATAATCAATGCAATATATCCATAAGCAGCACTGTTCTCAAGCTACAGAAAACTCTCAAATATAACTGACTGATGGATAATTATCCATTAGCATGTTATTATCTATCAAGGCAAATGGCTGAATTTCATAAAATTCCCTGGGAGGCCCCAAAACTTATCTATACCACTCATCACCAAACACAATTTCCTGGCAGCTTTATTCGTAACTTGGAACTCTGGTTTGTAACAGATGGCTAAGTTTTGTTCTTGTTACCACACAAACAGAGACAAGCAAAATATGCTTTAGACACTCACTGCAAAGTCCTCTGACTTTTTTTTTCCATGTATCAATGCTGATACTGTTTCCAAGAATGTGATTTGAGGATCAAATGTATTCTACCTTTGCTGAGCATTACAACTGCTGAAACAAACAAACAAATATTCCTTGATGAGTTCAATTCATGCATTTTTTAACACTGGAAAAAAAAAAAAAACATGATCAGCATGCAAGGATTCCCCTTACATCAAAATCATCATCCTCATTCTTCAGAAAAAAAAAAAAAAAAACTGCAGCAGGCCCATATTTATGCAGAAATTTCATCCCACTTGCACCTCAGCAACTTGAGATGGGGAAGTGGGGCAATGAGGGGGGCCAAAATTACTGTAATTCTTCCATAAGGCACACAGAGCTTAAATATGACTAAGCTGGCTTATGTAAACATCGTCTCGACTATTAATAAGAAGCGGGGTGGGGCAGGGAACATGGCTTGTATTATTTTCACCGTTTATTGATCTTCATGTACAGTATTACGATAGGTGAAGACCTTTGCATCTGTCATTACTTTTATTATTACTAATCTCCACCAATTACTACAGGTGGAGATCTTTGTATCTGTTATTGTTTTATTATTATTATTATTTTTTTACTATGAAAAAGAATGATGATTATCATTATTATTATTATTATTATTATTATTATTATTATTATTATCACTTTTCGTCTCTGGTTTTCATCATACAGTAAAACCTCACTGGAACGGACTAATTGGGGCCAAAGTCATTCCGAAAAACGTGATATTCCGAAAAAGCAACATAGGGATTTCCCCCTGCTAAGATATTTTCATACATGAAAAGAGTCATGGCCACAATCCTACTTCATTCCACCATTTCCTTCTAAACTGGGGCATTAACTCATTTGCCTCTTAACTTTTCTCAAAGGCCACTATAAATAATTTATTGCATAACACAGTACAGTTTTTTTAAGGTTTATACTCGATAAAGGCCATTGTAACACTCACAGGAAGATATTTTTCATACATGAAGTGTCATAGCCACTATCTTGCATCACCCCACCAGTTCCTTCTATCCCTTTTGATTCTTAACTTTTCTAAAATTCCACTAAAAATAATTTGTTGCATTACACAGTATACAGTATGACCTCGATATAACGGACTTCAGTACACCGGAATTCGCTTTGATCGGACTCGAGGAGCTACCGGACTAAACTCCTATATATCGGAAAAAGTCCGATAAAGCCAGAAGCAGTCCGGACTGCCTGACCACTTCAGCTATGTTCACCACAATAAGACAAGTAAAAGACATGTTTTTCAGTGCACAGTACAGTATTATTATACCATCTGATTAATGTAATGAAGGTATAACACAGTACAATACTGCAATGGTGATGAAAACCACTGATGCAATCCGGACTAATGTCTGATATATCAGAAAAAGTCCGGATTAGCAGGGGTAAGTCCGGATGTCACTTTTATCTAAATTTCACATTTTTCGAAATGGCTTGGGCCCCAATTAGTCCGTTATAGTGAGGTCTTACTGTAGTTTTAGCAAGGTTTAGACTCAATAATGGCCATATATAACACACAAAATAATTTTTGCTTATTAAAAGCATCATGGCCACCATCCTACTTCACCTCCACCAGTTCATTTTCACTCGTGGTAATATCTCATTTGCCTCTTATTTTTTTTCTCAAATTCTACTATAAATAATTCATTGCATGACATAGTAAAATTTAAGCAAGGCTTGGTCACAATAAAACTCATAATTGAAAAAAAAAAAGTTTTCTTATGTAACCATTCAGACTCGCTTGGCTCACTCTACCCTCCCATCTTGCCTGGTGTTATCATCATTCGGCAAACTGATGAAGGATCTTTCAGAGCAAATCCTTCAGAATCATTTCCCATTACCTTCTGGGTCATCATCAAGGGAGAGTGAATCATTGTCCCAATTGTCTTCACTGACAAGAGCTGAATTGTGGATGGGAATCAGAGCTGCAGCCCGTACCGTGTGTGTATAATTTTAAGCATTTTTCAAATACTATACTGTACACATTATACACCTTTATTTTTACAATTTTACAAATACAATCACTCTGTCTGTACATTTCACTTATCACTCGTCACCATCGAGCAGTATATCAAGGGACTTAGGGAAAATGATGTTGGGGGGAAATGATGTGGAGGAAAAATAGTTACGTCGCCAGCTCACCACGAACCGCACGCCGTGTGGTTAAAGTTGATGTCTTAATATTAATGCAGACCCCTTTTCTAATTTTTTAGCATTAAGAAAGAACATTATGGGTATGTACCGTGTGGTGCATTTGATTTTAAGCATTTTTCAAATTACTGTACACATTATACACCTAAATTTTTACAATCTTACAAACAAATACAATCACTCTGTCTGCATATTTCACTTATCACTCGTCACCATCGGGCAGTATATCAGGGACTTAG